>CAMRHE010001121.1:0-210178 GCA_947044405.1 Leptodactylus fallax
CCAACTGTAGGACAGGGGAATACAATCTATTACTATCTGTTATCAGCCATGTCAGGAGGGGAGAGGCCGACTGTAGGACAGGGGAATACAATCTATTACTATCTGTTATCAGCCACGTCAGGAGAGGAGAGGCCGACTGTAGGACAGGGGAATACAATCTATTACTATCTGTTATCAGCCACGTCAGGAGAGGAGAGGCCGACTGTAGGACAGGGGAATACAATCTATTACTATCTGTTATCAGCCACGTCAGGAGAGGAGAGGCCGACTGTAGGACAGGGGAATACAATCTATTACTATCTGTTATCAGCCACGTCAGGAGGGGAGAGGCCGACTGTAGGACAGGGGAATACAATCTATTACTATCTGTTATCAGCCATGTCAGGAGGGGAGAGGCCGACTGTAGGACAGGGGACTACAATCTATTACTATCTGTTATCAGCCACGTCAGGAGGAGAGAGGCCGACTGTAGGACAGGGGAATACAATCTATTACTATCTGTTATCAGCCATGTCAGGAGGGGAGTGGCCGACTGTAGGACAGGGGAATACAATCTATTACTATCTGTTATCAGCCATGTCAGGAGGGGAGAGGCCGACTGTAGGACAGGAGAATACAATCTATTACTATCTGTTATCAGCCACGTCAGGAGAGGCTGACTGTAGGACAGGGGAATACAATCTATTACTATCTGTTATCAGCCATGTCAGGAGGGGAGAGGCCGACTGTAGGACAGGGGAATACAATCTATTACTATCTGTTATCAGCCATGACAGGAGGGGAGAGGCCGACTGTAGGACAGGGGAATACAATCTATTACTATCTGTTATCAGCCATGTCAGGAGAGGAGAGGCCGACTGTAGGACAGGTGTGTACAATCTATTATTATCTGTTATCAGCCACGTCAGGAGAGGCCGACTGTAGGACAGGTGACTACAATCTATTACTATCTGTTATCAACCATGTCAGGAGAGGAGAGGCCGACTGTAGGACAGGGGAATACAATCTATTACTATCTGTTATCAGCCATGTCAGGAGGGGAGAGGCCGACTGTAGGACAGGGGAATACAATCTATTACTATCTGTTATCAGCCACGTCAGGAGGGGAGAGGCCGACTGTAGGACAGGGGAATACAATCTATTACTATCTATTATCAGCCATGTCAGGAGGGGAGAGGCCGACTGTAGGACAGGGGAATACAATCTATTACTATCTGTTATCAGCCATGTCAGGAGGGGAGAGGCCGACTGTAGGACAGGGGAATACAATCTATTACTATCTGTTATCAGCCATGTCAGGAGGGGAGAGGCCGACTGTAGCACAGGGGAATACAATCTATTACTATCTGTTATCAGTCATGTCAGGAGGGGAGAGGCCGACTGTAGGACAGGGGAATACAATCTATTACTATCTGTTATCAGCCATGCCAGGAGGGGAGAGGCCGACTGTAGGACAGGGGAATACAATCTATTACTATCTGTTATCAGTCATGTCAGGAGGGGAGAGGCCGACTGTAGGACAGGGGAATACAATCTATTACTATCTGTTATCAGCCACGTCAGGAGAGGAGAGGACGACTGTAGGACAGGGGAATACAATCTATTACTATCTGTTATCAGCCACGTCAGGAGAGGAGAGGCCGACTGTAGGACAGGGGAATACAATCTATTACTATCTGTTATCAGCCACGTCAGGAGGGGAGAGGCCGACTGTAGTACATAGGAATACAATCTATTACTATCTGTTATCAGCCACGTCAGGAGAGGCCGACTGTAGGACAGGGGAATACAATCTATTACTATCTGTTATCAGCCGTGTCAGGAGGGGAGAGGTCGACTGTAGGACAGGGGAATACAATCTATTACTATCTGTTATCAGCCATGTCAGGAGAGGAGAGGCCGACTGTAGGACAGGGGAACACAATCTATTACTATCTGTTATCAGCCGTGTCAGGAGGGATGAGGCCGACTGTAGGACAGGGGAATACAATCTATTACTATCTGTTATCAGCCATGTCAGGAGGGGAGAGGCCGACTGTAGGACAGGTGAATACAATCTATTACTATCTGTTATCAGCCATGTCAGGAGGGGAGAGGCCGACTGTAGGACAGGTGAATACAATCTATTACTATCTGTTATCAGCCATGTCAGGAGGGGAGAGGCCGACTGTAGGACAGGGGAATACAATCTATTACTATCTGTTATCAGCCATGTCAGGAGAGGAGAGGCCGACTGTAGGACAAGGGAATACAATCTATTACTATCTGTTATCAGCCACGTCAGGAGGGGAGAGGCCGACTGTAGGACAGGGGAATACAATCTATTACTATCTGTTATCAGCCACGTCAGGAGGGGAGAGGCCGACTGTAGGACAGGGGAATACAATCTATTACTATCTGTTATCAGCCACGTCAGGAGAGGAGAGGCCGACTGTAGGACAGGGGAATACAATCTATTACTATCTGTTATCAGCCATGTCAGGAGGGGAGTGGCCGACTGTAGGACAGGGGAATACAATCTATTACTATCTGTTATCAGCCATGTCAGGAGAGGAGAGGCCGACTGTAGGACAGGGGAATACAATCTATTACTATCTGTTATCAGCCACGTCAGGAGAGGAGAGGCCGACTGTAGGACAGGGGAATACAATCTATTACTATCTGTTATCAGCCATGTCAGGAGGGGGAGTGGCCAACTGTAGGACAGGGGAATACAATCTATTACTATCTGTTATCAGCCATGTCAGGAGGGGAGAGGCCGACTGTAGGACAGGAGAATACAATCTATTACTATCTGTTATCAGCCACGTCAGGAGAGGCTGACTGTAGGACAGGGGAATACAATCTATTACTATCTGTTATCAGCCATGTCAGGAGGGGAGAGGCCGACTGTAGGACAGGGGAATACAATCTATTACTATCTGTTATCAGCCATGACAGGAGGGGAGAGGCCGACTGTAGGACAGGGGAATACAATCTATTACTATCTGTTATCAGCCATGTCAGGAGAGGAGAGGCCGACTGTAGGACAGGGGAATACAATCTATTACTATCTTTTATCAGCCATGTCAGGAGAGGAGAGGCCGACTGTAGGACAGGTGTGTACAATCTATTATTATCTGTTATCAGCCACGTCAGGAGAGGCCGACTGTAGGACAGGTGACTACAATCTATTACTATCTGTTATCAACCATGTCAGGAGAGGAGAGGCCGACTGTAGGACAGGGGAATACAATCTATTACTATCTGTTATCAGCCACGTCCGGAGAGGAGAGGCCGACTGTAGGACAGGGGAATACAATCTATTACTATCTGTTATCAGCCATGTCAGGAGGGGAGAGGCCGACTGTAGGACAGGGGAATACAATCTATTACTATCTGTTATCAGCCACGTCAGGAGGGGAGAGGCCGACTGTAGGACAGGGGAATACAATCTATTACTATCTGTTATCAGCCATGTCAGGAGGGGAGTGGCCAACTGTAGGACAGGGGAATACAATCTATTACTATCTGTTATCAGCCATGTCAGGAGAGGAGAGGCCGACTGTAGGACAGGGGAATACAATCTATTACTATCTGTTATCAGCCATGTCAGGAGAGGAGAGGCCGACTGTAGGACAGGTGTGTACAATCTATTATTATCTGTTATCAGCCACGTCAGGAGAGGCCGACTGTAGGACAGGTGACTACAATCTATTACTATCTGTTATCAACCATGTCAGGAGAGGAGAGGCCGACTGTAGGACAGGGGAATACAATCTATTACTATCTGTTATCAGCCACGTCCGGAGAGGAGAGGCCGACTGTAGGACAGGGGAACACAATCTATTACTATCTGTTATCAGCCATGTCAGGAGGGGAGAGGCCGACTGTAGGACAGGGGAATACAATCTATTACTATCTGTTATCAGCCACGTCAGGAGGGGAGAGGCCGACTGTAGGACAGGGGAATACAATCTATTACTATCTGTTATCAGCCACGTCAGGAGGGGAGAGGCCGACTGTAGGACAGGGGAATACAATCTATTACTATCTGTTATCAGCCACGTCAGGAGGGGAGAGGCCGACTGTAGGACAGGGGAATACAATCTATTACTATCTGTTATCAGCCACGTCAGGAGGGGAGAGGCCGACTGTAGGACAGGAGAATACAATCTATTACTATCTGTTATCAGCCACGTCAGGAGGGGAGAGGCCGACTGTAGGACAGGGGAATACAATCTATTACTATCTGTTATCAGCCACGTCAGGAGGGGAGAGGCCGACTGTAGGACAGGGGAATATAATCTATTACTATCTGTTATCAGCCACGTCAGGAGGGGAGAGGCCGACTGTAGGACAGGGGAATACAATCTATTACTATCTGTTATCAGCCACGTCAGGAGAGGAGAGGCCGACTGTAGGACAGGGGAATACAATCTATTACTATCTGTTATCAGCCACGTCAGGAGGGGAGAGGCCGACTGTAGGACAGGGGAATATAATCTATTACTATCTGTTATCAGCCATGTCAGGAGAGGAGAGGCCGACTGTAGGACAGGGGAATACAATCTATTACTATCTGTTATCAGCCACGTCAGGAGGGGAGAGGCCGACTGTAGGACAGGGGAATACAATCTATTACTATCTGTTATCAGCCATGTCAGGAGAGGAGAGGCCGACTGTAGGACAGGGGAATACAATCTATTACTATCTGTTATCAGCCACGTCAGGAGGGGAGAGGCCGACTGTAGGACAGGGGAATACAATCTATTACTATCTGTTATCAGCCATGTCAGGAGAGGAGAGGCCGACTGTAGGACAGGGGAATACAATCTATTACTATCTGTTATCAGCCACGTCAGGAGGGGAGAGGCCGACTGTAGGACAGGGGAATACAATCTATTACTATCTGTTATCAGCCACGTCAGGAGGGGAGAGGCCGACTGTAGGACAGGGGAATACAATCTATTACTATCTGTTATCAGCCACGTCAGGAGGGGAGAGGCCGACTGTAGGACAGGGGAATACAATCTATTACTATCTGTTATCAGCCATGTCAGGAGAGGAGAGGCCGACTGTAGGACAGGGGAATACAATCTATTACTATCTGTTATCAGCCATGTCAGGAGAGGAGAGGCCGACTGTAGGACAGGGGAATACAATCTATTACTATCTGTTATCAGCCACGTCAGGAGGGGAGAGGCCGACTGTAGGACAGGGGAATATAATCTATTACTATCTGTTATCAGCCATGTCAGGAGAGGAGAGGCCGACTGTAGGACAGGGGAATACAATCTATTACTATCTGTTATCAGCCACGTCAGGAGGGGAGAGGCCGACTGTAGGACAGGGGAATACAATCTATTACTATCTGTTATCAGCCATGTCAGGAGAGGAGAGGCCGACTGTAGGACAGGGGAATACAATCTATTACTATCTGTTATCAGCCACGTCAGGAGGGGAGAGGCCGACTGTAGGACAGGGGAATACAATCTATTACTATCTGTTATCAGCCACGTCAGGAGGGGAGAGGCCGACTGTAGGACAGGGGAATACAATCTATTACTATCTGTTATCAGCCACGTCAGGAGGGGAGAGGCCGACTGTAGGACAGGGGAATACAATCTATTACTATCTGTTATCAGCCATGTCAGGAGAGGAGAGGCCGACTGTAGGACAGGGGAATACAATCTATTACTATCTGTTATCAGCCATGTCAGGAGAGGAGAGGCCGACTGTAGGACAGGGGAATACAATCTATTACTATCTGTTATCAGCCACGTCAGGAGGGGAGAGGCTGACTGTAGGACAGGGGAATACAATCTATTACTATCTGTTATCAGCCATGTCAGGAGGGGAGAGGCCGACTGTAGGACAGGGGAATACAATCTATTACTATCTGTTATCAGCCATGTCAGGAGGAGGGGAGAGGCCGACTGTAGGACAGGGGAATACAATCTATTACTATCTGTTATCAGCCATGACAGGAGGGGAGAGGCCGACTGTAGGACAGGGGAATACAATCTATTACTATCTGTTATCAGCCATGTCAGGAGAGGAGAGGCCGACTGTAGGACAGGGGAGTACAATCTATTACTATCTGTTATCAGCCACGTCAGGAGGGGAGGCCGACTGTAGGACAGGGGACTACAATCTATTACTATCTGTTATCAGCCAGTGTCAGGAGGGGAGAGGCCGACTGTAGGACAGGGGAATACAATCTATTACTATCTGTTATCAGCCATGTCAGGAGGGGAGAGGCCGACTGTAGGACAGGGGAATACAATCTATTACTATCTGTTATCAGCCATGTCAGGAGGGGAGAGGCCGACTGTAGGACAGGGGAATACAATCTATTACTATCTGTTATCAGCCATGTCAGGAGGGGAGAGGCCGACTGTAGGACAGGGGAATACAATCTATTACTATCTGTTATCAGCCATGTCAGGAGGGGAGAGGCCGACTGTAGGACAGGGGAATACAATCTATTACTATCTGTTATCAGCCATGCCAGGAGGGGAGAGGCCGACTGTAGGACAGGGGAATACAATCTATTACTATCTGTTATCAGTCATGTCAGGAGGGGAGAGGCCGACTGTAGGACAGGGGAATACAATCTATTACTATCTGTTATCAGCCATGTCAGGAGAGGAGAGGCCGACTGTAGGACAGGGGAATACAATCTATTACTATCTGTTATCAGCCACGTCAGGAGGGGAGAGGCCGACTGTAGGACAGGGGAATACAATCTATTACTATCTGTTATCAGCCACGTCAGGAGGGGAGAGGCCGACTGTAGGACATGGGAATACAATCTATTACTATCTGTTATCAGCCACGTCAGGAGAGGCCGACTGTAGGACAGGGGAAACAACATACTATCTGTTAAGCCGGTAGGGGGGGGGGGGTCGACTGTAGGACAGGGGAATACAATCTATTACTATCTGTTATCAGCCATGTCAGGAGAGGAGAGGCCGACTGTAGGACAGGGGAACACAATCTATTACTATCTGTTATCAGCCGTGTCAGGAGGGGAGAGGCCGACTGTAGGACAGGGGAATACAATCTATTACTATCTGTTATCAGCCATGTCAGGAGGGGAGAGGCCGACTGTAGGACAGGTGAATACAATCTATTACTATCTGTTATCAGCCATGTCAGGAGGGGAGAGGCCGACTGTAGGACAGGTGAATACAATCTATTACTATCTGTTATCAGCCATGTCAGGAGGGGAGAGGCCGACTGTAGGACAGGGGAATACAATCTATTACTATCTGTTATCAGCCATGTCAGGAGGGGAGAGGCCGACTGTAGGACAAGGGAATACAATCTATTACTATCTGTTATCAGCCACGTCAGGAGGGGAGAGGCCGACTGTAGGACAGGGGAATACAATCTATTACTATCTGTTATCAGCCACGTCAGGAGGGGAGAGGCCGACTGTAGGACAGGGGAATACAATCTATTACTATCTGTTATCAGCCACGTCAGGGAGAGGCTGACTGTAGGACAGGGGAATACAATCTATTACTATCTGTTATCAGCCATGTCAGGAGGGGAGAGGCCGACTGTAGGACAGGGGAATACAATCTATTACTATCTGTTATCAGCCATGACAGGAGGGGAGAGGCCGACTGTAGGACAGGGGAATACAATCTATTACTATCTGTTATCAGCCATGTCAGGAGAGGAGAGGCCGACTGTAGGACAGGGGAATACAATCTATTACTATCTTTTATCAGCCATGTCAGGAGAGGAGAGGCCGACTGTAGGACAGGTGTGTACAATCTATTATTATCTGTTATCAGCCACGTCAGGAGAGGCCGACTGTAGGACAGGTGACTACAATCTATTACTATCTGTTATCAACCATGTCAGGAGAGGAGAGGCCGACTGTAGGACAGGGGAATACAATCTATTACTATCTGTTATCAGCCACGTCCGGAGAGGAGAGGCCGACTGTAGGACAGGGGAATACAATCTATTACTATCTGTTATCAGCCATGTCAGGAGGGGAGAGGCCGACTGTAGGACAGGGGAATACAATCTATTACTATCTGTTATCAGCCACGTCAGGAGGGGAGAGGCCGACTGTAGGACAGGGGAATACAATCTATTACTATCTGTTATCAGCCATGTCAGGAGGGGGAGTGGCCAACTGTAGGACAGGGGAATACAATCTATTACTATCTGTTATCAGCCATGTCAGGAGAGGAGAGGCCGACTGTAGGACAGGGGAATACAATCTATTACTATCTGTTATCAGCCATGTCAGGAGAGGAGAGGCCGACTGTAGGACAGGTGTGTACAATCTATTATTATCTGTTATCAGCCACGTCAGGAGAGGCCGACTGTAGGACAGGTGACTACAATCTATTACTATCTGTTATCAACCATGTCAGGAGAGGAGAGGCCGACTGTAGGACAGGGGAATACAATCTATTACTATCTGTTATCAGCCACGTCCGGAGAGGAGAGGCCGACTGTAGGACAGGGGAACACAATCTATTACTATCTGTTATCAGCCATGTCAGGAGGGGAGAGGCCGACTGTAGGACAGGGGAATACAATCTATTACTATCTGTTATCAGCCACGTCAGGAGGGGAGAGGCCGACTGTAGGACAGGGGAATACAATCTATTACTATCTGTTATCAGCCACGTCAGGAGGGGAGAGGCCGACTGTAGGACAGGGGAATACAATCTATTACTATCTGTTATCAGCCACGTCAGGAGGGGAGAGGCCGACTGTAGGACAGGGGAATACAATCTATTACTATCTGTTATCAGCCACGTCAGGAGGGGAGAGGCCGACTGTAGGACAGGGGGAATACAATCTATTACTATCTGTTATCAGCCACGTCAGGAGGGGAGAGGCCGACTGTAGGACAGGGGAATACAATCTATTACTATCTGTTATCAGCCACGTCAGGAGGGGAGAGGCCGACTGTAGGACAGGGGAATACAATCTATTACTATCTGTTATCAGCCACGTCAGGAGGGGAGAGGCCGACTGTAGGACAGGGGAATACAATCTATTACTATCTGTTATCAGCCACGTCAGGGGAGAGGAGAGGCCGACTGTAGGACAGGGGAATACAATCTATTACTATCTGTTATCAGCCACGTCAGGAGGGGAGAGGCCGACTGTAGGACAGGGGAATACAATCTATTACTATCTGTTATCAGCCATGTCAGGAGAGGAGAGGCCGACTGTAGGACAGGGGAATACAATCTATTACTATCTGTTATCAGCCACGTCAGGAGGGGAGAGGCCGACTGTAGGACAGGGGAATACAATCTATTACTATCTGTTATCAGCCATGTCAGGAGGGGGGGGGGGGGGACTGTAGGACAGGGGAATACAATCTATTACTATCTGTTATCAGCCACGTCAGGAGGGGAGAGGCCGACTGTAGGACAGGGGAATACAATCTATTACTATCTGTTATCAGCCACGTCAGGAGGGGAGAGGCCGACTGTAGGACAGGGGAATACAATCTATTACTATCTGTTATCAGCCACGTCAGGAGGGGAGAGGCCGACTGTAGGACAGGGGAATACAATCTATTACTATCTGTTATCAGCCACGTCAGGAGGGGAGAGGCCGACTGTAGGACAGGGGAATACAATCTATTACTATCTGTTATCAGCCATGTCAGGAGAGGAGAGGCCGACTGTAGGACAGGGGAATACAATCTATTACTATCTGTTATCAGCCACGTCAGGAGGGGAGAGGCCGACTGTAGGACAGGGGAATATAATCTATTACTATCTGTTATCAGCCATGTCAGGAGAGGAGAGGCCGACTGTAGGACAGGGGAATACAATCTATTACTATCTGTTATCAGCCACGTCAGGAGGGGAGAGGCCGACTGTAGGACAGGGGAATACAATCTATTACTATCTGTTATCAGCCATGTCAGGAGAGGAGAGGCCGACTGTAGGACAGGGGAATACAATCTATTACTATCTGTTATCAGCCACGTCAGGAGGGGAGAGGCCGACTGTAGGACAGGGGAATACAATCTATTACTATCTGTTATCAGCCACGTCAGGAGGGGAGAGGCCGACTGTAGGACAGGGGAATACAATCTATTACTATCTGTTATCAGCCACGTCAGGAGGGGAGAGGCCGACTGTAGGACAGGGGAATACAATCTATTACTATCTGTTATCAGCCATGTCAGGAGAGGAGAGGCCGACTGTAGGACAGGGGAATACAATCTATTACTATCTGTTATCAGCCATGTCAGGAGAGGAGAGGCCGACTGTAGGACAGGGGAATACAATCTATTACTATCTGTTATCAGCCACGTCAGGAGGGGAGAGGCCGACTGTAGGACAGGGGAATACAATCTATTACTATCTGTTATCAGCCATGTCAGGAGAGGAGAGGCCGACTGTAGGACAGGGGAATACAATCTATTACTATCTGTTATCAGCCGTGTCAGGAGAGGAGAGGCCGACTGTAGGACAGGGGAATACAATCTATTACTATCTGTTATCAGCCGTGTCAGGAGAGGAGAGGCCGACTGTAGGACAGGGGAATACAATCTATTACTATCTGTTATCAGCCGTGTCAGGAGAGGAGAGGCCGACTGTAGGACAGGGGAATACAATCTATTACTATCTGTTATCAGCCACGTCAGGAGAGGAGAGGCCGACTGTAGGACAGGGGAATACAATCTATTACTATCTGTTATCAGCCATGTCAGGGGGGAGAGGCCGACTGTAGGACAGGGGAATACAATCTATTACTATCTGTTATCAGCCACGTCAGGAGAGGAGAGGCCGACTGTAGGACAGGGGAATACAATCTATTACTATCTGTTATCAGCCACGTCAGGAGGGGAGAGGCTGACTGTAGGACAGGGGAATACAATCTATTACTATCTGTTATCAGCCACGTCAGGAGGGGAGAGGCCGACTGTAGGACAGGGGAATACAATCTATTACTATCTGTTATCAGCCATGTCAGGAGGGGAGAGGCCGACTGTAGGACAGGGGAATACAATCTATTACTATCTGTTATCAGCCACGTCAGGAGGGGAGAGGCCGACTGTAGGACAGGGGAATACAATCTATTACTATCTGTTATCAGCCACGTCAGGAGAGGAGAGGCCGACTGTAGGACAGGTGAATACAATCTATTACTATCTGTTATCAGCCACGTCAGGGGGGGAGAGGCCGACTGTAGGACAGGGGAATACAATCTATTACTATCTGTTATCAGTCATGTCAGGAGGGGAGAGGCCGACTGTAGGACAGGGGACTACAATCTATTACTATCTGTTATCAGCCACGTCAGGAGATGAGAGGCCGACTGTAGGACAGGGGAATACAATCTATTACTATCTGTTATCAGCCATGTCAGGAGAGGAGAGGCCGACTGTCGGACAGGGGAATACAATCTATTACTATCTGCTATCAGCCATGTCAGGAGGGGAGAGGCCGACTGTAGGACAGGAGAATACAATCTATTACTATCTGTTATCAGCCACGTCAGGAGGGGAGAGGCTGACTGTAGGACAGGGGAATACAATCTATTACTATCTGTTATCAGCCACTTGAGTGTTTATCGTTGCATTAATGAAGTGAGTGACATATAATGTATCACCCCCTTTTTATTTCTGGGTGATATTCGCTGCTACTCTTATAATGTTCCCGCACTAATATAAGTTGTACACTGGGTTACTGGCACTTTAAAAGGACTGAATAACAGAACCAGAACTTTTTGTGGCTCTTTTGGGTGTAATTGAGATTTCAGGACATGTGTGAAGCTTAGAATCTTCTCCAGATACAAAGAGCTTTACACTTTATTTATTGAGATAATTTACAGAAACATAAACCATAATTAGAAAATCTTCACCTAATTAAAATCTGCCGCCCCTGAGTAATCGACATCTCTGCGCTGTAGGCTGAGCGTATGTCTGCTTAATGCTGAGCTGGGGCGGCGGGTTTCATCTCAATTAAGCCTAAGATATGTATGGAGATGGTATGTGCTCATGTCTGCCGCAGATGTAGCAAAGCCTAAGCTGAACTTTTACTTTTATGAAATCTTTGACAACAGCATCACAGTTAGCCTAAGTACACAGTGACTGTACCAGCAGAATAGTGAGCGCAGCTCTGGAGTATAATACAGGATGTAACTCAGGATCAGTACAGGATAAGTAATGTAATGTATGTACACAGTGACTGCACCAGCAGAATAGTGAGTGCAGCTCTGGAGTATAATACAGGATATAACTCAGGATCAGTACAGGATAAGTAATGTAATGTATGTACACAGTGACTGTACCAGCAGAATAGTGAGCGCAGCTCTGGAGGATAATACAGGATAAGTAATGTAATGTATGTACACAGTGACTGTACCAGCAGAATAGTGAGCGCAGCTCTGGAGTATAATACAGGATGTAACTCAGGATCAGTACAGGATAAGTAATGTAATGTATGTACACAGTGACTGTACCAGCAGAATAGTGAGCGCAGCTCTGGAGTATAATACAGGATAAGTAATGTAATGTATGTACACAGTGACTGTACCAGCAGAATAGTGAGCGCAGCTCTGGAGTATAATACAGGAGTAACTCAGGATCAGTACAGGATAAGTAATGTAATGTATGTACACAGTGACTGCACCAGCAGAATAGTGAGTGCAGCTCTGGAGTATAATACAGGATATAACTCAGGATCAGTACAGGATAAGTAATGTAATGTATGTACACAGTGACTTCACCAGCAGAATAGTGAGTGCAGCTCTGGAGTATAATACAGGATAAGTAATGTATGTACACAGTGACTGCACCAGCAGAATAGTGAGTGCAGCTCTGGAGTATAATACAGGATGAGTAATGTAATGTATGTACACAGTGACTGTACCAGCAGAATAGTGAGCGCAGCTCTGGAGTATAATACAGGATAAGTAATGTAATGTATGTACACAGTGACTGCACCAGCAGAATAGTGAGCGCAGCTCTGGAGTATATTACAGGATGTAACTCAGGATCAGTAATGTAATGTCTGTACACAGTGACTGTACCAGCAGAATAGTGAGCGCAGCTCTGGAGTATAATACAGGATGTAACTCAGGATCAGTACAGGATAAGTAATATAATCTATGCACACATACGGGTTGTACATACTGTATATATAGGCTGTGTCTCTCCTGCACTGTATATACTGTATACAAGGGCTCTGCAGATGTCACAGTCATTCATCATCCGTCTGTGAGTTTGTTGCTTCGGTTGACTCTAGAGTTTACCTGCGCTGCATCTACTACAGGTGAACTCTATAACCGCCATCTGTCTGCTGTAGAATCACAGGAGATTTGTGCGGAGATTACAGCTGTGATGGTGTTTCTGTGCTGCAGACAATACACGGAGGAGGCTCGGAGAGGATCCTGCAAGAGCTGAACAAGATCCGGAGGATCTAAGACCACAAATCGCTCTAGATTACCGGCCCATCCCCCGAGTACGCCCCATGTAACAAGTAAATTTCACAACTCCTACCCCTGGAGTAGTCACTTCACAATCTTTATGGTTTTTTATTTATGCACCAGGTAGCTCAGGATGAACATTACTCTAGGATCTTTTCTAAAAGGTAGTACCTGGAAATATGAAAAGAAAAGGCAATTTTGTTCATGTCCAGAAAGTAAAGCCCCAGTCCTGATCTAATACTTCTCACAGCTGAGGGTTTGCTATGGTTGTGTCCAGTCTGGACGGACTGATACAATGTATCAATGCCAATAAAACAAGCTGCTGCTGCGTCTTCCTCATAGAGCAGGGGTCAGCAGCAGTGTCGGACTGGCCCAGCCGAGTAGTAGAGGATCCTCAGGGGCCCCGGGCTCTAACACAATAATGGTCCAGCACAAGTCACCCAAATTTGATGCATACTACGGTGTATTTCCTAGGGTTTATTGCAGGGTGGGCCCCAGAATCGTTTTATCTGGTGGGCCCCAGGAACCTCCATCTGACCCTGGTCAGCGACTTCCGTAACTCCAGCTATTGAGAAACTACAATTCCCAGAATGCTTAATTTCTGTGCTGTTCTTGGAACTCTCACATAAATGAATGGAATATGGTGGGAGTTGTAGTTTCATAGTGACTGCAGTGCTGAAGGTTTCTGACCCCTGTCCTAGGGGGTTGTCAAGACTGGATACAATTGTAACAAATCCTCAGCTGATAGCAAGATCAGGCTTCTGTGGGTTTTGAGTAGAGTTGAGAATATTCATGAGGATCATTTCAGACTGAAATTGCAAAATCTGAACCGTAACTATTATTATAGTCTGGGGTCACTTTTGTCTGAGCGTCATGACATTAGTGTACCCCACATGACTGCTGAGAGCCAATCACAGGCCTCAGTGACCTCCTAGACCGCTGACATCATTCAGGAAGCCAGAAGAGGCCCAAAGAAGATAGAGAAGCCACAATGGAGCTCAGGAGAGGGGACGCTTTATATTCGGCACCTCCCCGGGGTCTCTGTCACTTCACACCCCGGAGTATTACAGGGCTTTAGCTGAACACAACATTTTTGGAAAACTTCGTAACAAACTGGCTCACTCGTCCTATATGTTTCAGCCTCTCCGTATGTTTGGATTCACTGACACCAAGTAGAGATCTTGACACAATGCAGAGAATACCCCGATGACCTTGGTACGGGACTCAGCTTTTCCTATCTTGCTTTGATTCCCATCTGCGGCTTCTGCGGAATGACGGCGACTTATCAGAGCGCTCCTCGCTTGTTTCTGTCTTGTGATTCTGGAGCTCAGACATGTGTCCCCTGCACCAGACTGCTGCCCTGAGATAGCATATGTCACTCAGCTCTGCTGCGCGGCTCTCTGCTCCTGCCCTGCTACGTCCTCTGTCACTCTGTGCAAGTGTGCCAGGGCCTGATAACTCCTGCTGCGCGGTCATGTGACTCCCCGGGCCGCCGCCAGGTTACGGCCGTCTCTGTTCATTCTGATACATTGTATCAACCTAAGAAAAGATGAAAAGACTTACCTGATAGGATTACAGCGCCACCATATTTTCCCCCTATGGCAGTGCCCGGGGCAGGGGCATCTAGGACTACTCCGCGCCCAGCCATCTGTGAATAGATGCCGAGCGTTGCCAGCTGGGCTCACATTAGTCGGAGCGGCCTCTCTGCAGGGCAGCGGATAAAATCATTACTCACTTGTGCTAATAAGGGGAATGACATGAGAAAATCTTGTGCTATTACAATGGCTTGTGCAGCCAGCGCAACAGCGCCCCCGTACTGCAGCCCTAGTATATTGTACGCATTGTCATCCAGCTTTCCATGGACCCTGATTGGCATATCTGTAAGCTACAACCCCACATGGTGTCTCGTCTGTTGCTATGGTTGAGGCTAGAATGGAGTGGTTAGTGGTAGATTCTCCCTGGTGTGGCATGGATCCAGTAGGTGGCGCTACCGCCACTTTACCCACCAGCCCGTCACTGGCCCTAATCTGACTATCCTAAATATAACCCTAACTCTGCCCTGCCTAGTGGCCACTGTAGTTCTTGAATTCTATTCCTGAATCCAGAGTATTGTACAGCGTGAGCACGCCCTGTACCTGTGGGACACTGGAGCCGATATACAATCCATACAGAGGACGCTCTCCATGGTCCTGAAGCTACGACCACCCCGGAGTCTGTATAGGACATAAGCATTGGCAATGGCAGGTATTGTGGCAGGAGCAGCGGCCCTGTGTAAGATGGCGATGACTGCCCGACTGTCATTGTCATGAACCACCCCGGAGTCTGTATTGGCAGTGGCAGAAGCAGCGGTCTTATGTCAGATGGCACTGGCGTTGCACTTCGGGGCAGTTACATTTTTTGGGGTGCAAGAAGACTGAAGCATCAGTGCAGGGATCAATACTTTGTTATGCCTGATGTCGGGTTTGCGGGGCGGAGCAGGACACAAGGATGCTCCGCCCCTTCAGATCCTAAGGTTTAGCTGGAGTTTTCCTTTAAGGCTTTGTTCACACAGTATCTTAGTGTTTACCTGCTGTCACAATCCTATGCGGTAGTTTTCCTGGCATCGGCCTCTGTTCAGATTTGCAATATTTTAGCAGAATATAATTTCCCATTGAACATAGTAAATGGCACGCGACGATCTCCATCTGTTACATTATTAGTGAGTGACATAAAGCTATTATCGTTAAGCATGAAAATGGCGCCAGTGTGAACATCGCCCAAGAAGAAGCTTCCACGTACAGGAAGTAATGGAATGAGAGGAGATACAATGTATCAGGAGAGGATGACACAGCACGAGCCCCGTCTGAGGGATAAAGCTGCCATCTGCTGGGGCACCGGGGCGACATTCTCACACCGTAATTAGCTGAGCCCGGATTACGCTCGCCGTGTCTTTAGCCAAGTGTCGTCCTCCAGCCGATCAGCCCGAGCCTCAATCAGGCCTCGGGGATTAAGCCAAAGCTGCCTTAAAATTCACCCGTCTTATAACACAATGCAAACCGCCACCCAGGGAAATGATTAACCACAGGGATGAATATATGCAAATCCCAAAACCGCCAACGATCCAAACCGCCATCGGAAGCGCAGACAGGAAAAGATGGCGGAAAAGATGGCGTTCAGAGCAGATTGTGCTCCGTACTCTGCAAACCGAGCTGTAGTGTAGCTGAGGAAGGGGAGAGGGTAGGAGGGCAACGCCAAGAAGCCACAATACCCTCTCCAGGATGTTTAGCTACAGGGTTATTTAGATACAGGGTATTTGGGTACAGGGCTTTTTCAACTATACTGTGTAACCATGCGTGCCAGCACCCTAAGGGTTACCTATAATCCCCGGGGTGAGACCACTTGAGCCCCAGCCAATGACACGTAGGTCGCCCTTTCCGCTGCACTGACCCCTTCCATCACAGAGCGCCCCCTATATATACCGGTATATCAGTTGTCATGTGATATATGATACAATATATTTCAAGTGCCATCATTTTGTCTGTGATGAAAAGTAATGGCCCCCCTGACACCCGCCCCTCCCCCTCCCGCACTATCCACGCTGACAACTCTCTACAGTACACAGGATTGCAGCAGGTTAATAAGAAGCCTCCGGGGATGACTCCATTGGTTACGCCCCCTAGAGGTTGATCGCTTGCCTCCCATCCAATGTGTCTCATTATTATTATGTACCTTGTTACTTAGTGACCCCCTTGTTAACCCTTCAGGGCCTGCTCAGGTCTAGGTATTGGTCATCTTTGACTCCAGGTAATCCTTATGTAATTGTGACCCGCAAGCAGGTGGCGATGGACACGTCTGAAGCTCCTGAGACCTATCACCTGGTGCACTATTAAATGCTGCTATATATAGCGCCAGGTATAACCGTAAACAAGTGCGCAACATGACATCGGAACAACAGTCACTAACGTATGGCGTGGAAATGAGGCAGGGACCTGTAATATACGTATATAGGAATAGCATACAGTATATACAGTATATATGTATAGTATATGACACTGAGATTCTCCTCCAGGAGGCCCCATATATCACAGATACAGCATTATATACAGTATATTCTCTCTATATATTATATTCACCTTGTATTCCTTGTATGTAAGCATTCCCTCGCTGCAGCCTACAACCCTGCTAATCCTGAGCTGCCTGCTTCACCCCTAAATATTGTATGGATGATGAAATTACACACCAAGAACAGCGCCACCTAGTGGTTATATTCTTACCGCAGTAATGAGTTAGTAGTAAGACACAGCGCCACCCAGTAGGCATAAAAAAGCAGCACCGCCTGGTGGCCATACTCCTGCCTCACTAACTGACATTACATATAGCGCCACCTATTGCCCATACTCCTGCCTCACTAATTGACATTACATATAGCGCCACCTATTGCTCATACTCCTGCCTCACTAACTGACATTACATATAGCGCCACCTATTGGCCATACTCCTGCCTCACTAACTGACATTACATACAGCGCCACCTATTGGCCATACTCCTGCCTCACTAACTGACATTACATATAGCGCCACCTATTGCTCATACTCCTGCCTCACTAACTGACATTACATACAGCGCCACCTATTGGCCATACTCCTGCCTCACTAACTGACATTACATATAGCGCCACCTATTGGCCATACTCCTGCCTCACTAACTGACATTACATATAGCGCCACCTATTGGCCATACTCCTGCCTCACTAACTGACATTACATACAGCGCCACCTATTGGCCATACTCCTGCCTCACTAACTGACATTACATATAGCGCCACCTATTGCTCATACTCCTGCCTCACTAACTGACATTACATATAGCGCCACCTATTGGCCATACTTCTGCCTCACTAACTGACATTACATATAGAGCCACCTATTGGCCATACTCCTGCCTCACTAACTGACATTACATATAGCGCCACCTATTGGCCATACTCCTGCCTCACTAATTGACATTACATATAGCGCCACCTATTGGCCATACTCCTGCCTCACTAACTGACATTACATATAGCGCCACCTATTGGCCATACTCCTGCCTCACTAACTGACATTACATACAGCGCCACCTATTGCTCATACTCCTGCCTCACTAACTGACATTACATATAGCGCCACCTATTGCTCAAACTCCTGCCTCACTAACTGACATTACATATAGCGCCACCTATTGGCCATACTTCTGCCTCACTAACTGACATTACATATAGCGCCACCTATTGCTCAAACTCCTGCCTCACTAATTGACATTACATATAGCGCCACCTATTGGCCATACTCCTGCCTCACTAACTGACATTACATATAGCGCCACCTATTGCTCATACTCCTGCCTCACTAACTGACATTACATATAGCGCCACCTATTGCTCAAACTCCTGCCTCACTAACTGACATTACATATAGCGCCACCTATTGCTCAAACTCCTGCCTCACTGACATTACATATAGCGCCACCTATTGGCCATACTCCTGCCTCACTAACTGACATTACATATAGCGCCACCTATTGGCCATACTCCTGCCTCACTAACTGACATTACATATAGCGCCACCTATTGCTCAAACTCCTGCCTCACTAACTGACATTACATATAGCGCCACCTATTGCTCATACTCCTGCCTCCGCCCTCCTGCCTCACTAACTGACATTACATATAGCGCCACCTATTGCTCAAACTCCTGCCTCACTAACTGACATTACATATAGCGCCACCTATTGGCCATACTCCTGCCTCACTAACTGACATTACATATAGCGCCACCTATTGGCCATACTCCTGCCTCACTAACTGACATTACATATAGCGCCACCTATTGCTCAAACTCCTGCCTCACTAATTGACATTACATATAGCGCCACCTATTGGCCATACTCCTGCCTCACTAACTGACATTACATATAGCGCCACCTATTGGCCATACTCCTGCCTCACTAACTGACATTACATATAGCGCCACCTATTGCTCAAACTCCTGCCTCACTAATTGACATTACATATAGCGCCACCTATTGGCCATACTCCTGCCTCACTAATTGACATTACATATAGCGCCACCTATTGGCCATACTCCTGCCTCACTAACTGACATTACATACAGCGCCACCTATTGGCCATACTCCTGCCTCACTAACTGACATTACATATAGCGCCACCTATTGGCCATACTCCTGCCTCACTAACTGACTTTACATATAGCGCCACCTATTGGCCATACTCCTGCCTCACTGACATTACATATAGCGCCACCTATTGGCCATACTCCTGCTTCACTAACTGACATTACATATAGCGCCACCTATTGGCCATACTCCTGCCTCACTAACTGACATTACATATAGCGCCACCTATTGCTCATACTCCTGCCTCACTGACATTACATATAGCGCCACCTATTGGCCATACTCCTGCCTCACTAATTGACATTACATATAGCGCCACCTATTGGCCATACTCCTGCCTCACTAACTGACATTACATATAGCGCCACCTATTGGCCATACTCCTGCCTCACTAACTGACATTACATATAGCGCCACCTATTGCTCATACTCCTGCCTCACTAATTGACATTACATATAGCGCCACCTATTGGCCATACTCCTGCCTCACTAACTGACATTACATATAGCGCCACCTATTGCTCATACTCCTGCCTCACTAACTGACATTACATATAGCGCCACCTATTGCTCAAACTCCTGCCTCACTAACTGACATTACATATAGCGCCACCTATTGGCCATACTCCTGCCTCACTAACTGACATTACATATAGCGCCACCTATTGCTCAAACTCCTGCCTCACTAATTGACATTACATATAGCGCCACCTATTGGCCATACTCCTGCCTCACTAACTGACATTACATATAGCGCCACCTATTGCTCATACTCCTGCCTCACTGACATTACATATAGCGCCACCTATTGCTCATACTCCTGCCTCACTGACATTACATATAGCGCCACCTATTGCTCATACTCCTGCCTCACTGACATTACATATAGCGCCACCTATTGCTCATATTCCTATTTTAGTAATTAAGTGACACGCTGCCACCTAGTGGTCACCCTTTGCTTGGCGCTGAGGTTGCCTCCGTTTTTTGCTCCGGCTCCTGCAGGATGATGATGATGTTCTGATAGTTCGCCCCTTCAGATTCGAGGACAAGCGCAGATCTTGGCACTTGTAAGGAGCGTCGCCCGGCCGCGCTTCTGCACTGTAATTTAATTTATTATGTTCATTGATTTATAGCCACGCGCTTGATTTGCTTAAATGGCTGCCGGCAATAAGTAGCGGTTTTAATAAATGCATATTACGAGGGGGCGCCGCTTTCTCATCTGAATTAATGGCGCGATTCTGACCTCGGCGACTTGTGATGTAAATTCAGGAAGGATCTGGAGCATGAGACGGGTTACACTGAGTGATACCGACCTGCTCGTGGGTCTCTTCCTTGACTGCTCAGCCCCGGCAAGGCTTACACTGCTGTGCTGTCGCCCCATGCTTTACACTGCAGCTCTGCTCCATTAGATTGGCTGCTGTGTGTAGACGCGGCTCTGCAGGACATCGCTGCATATAGAGCCGGGGACAGAATGATTAGAAGCTACAGCGAGGCAAAGCAGATTATCAGGATCCTGCCGCACAGGCCGAGCTTCAATAAAGGGGATTTAGGAAATCTGCTTTAAAGAGCCTTCAGTTCTATCTGTTTATGGGAAAGCTGGGTGGCCATCAATTACAGATCCCACAGACAAAGTCACCCAGCTTTCCCATACACAGAGGCGGCAGTGAATGTATCTGCATGTGACTATAATGTCCGCCCAGGCATCAATACATTGTATGTAAACTCTTACATTGTAGTGTCGCTAAGGTGATCTAGAGGCGGCCACAACCCGTACGGTCAGAGCCCAATCTGGCATTTCTGGGCCCCAAGCAAAGTTATGTTTGGCTCCACTTAATACTGCCCCCTTATTGCCACAACACACACAGTATACTGTCCCCTTACACAGTATAATGCCCCCACACACTGTATAATACCCCTATATACAGTATAATGCCTCCTTAGTGCCCCCCAGACACAGTATAATACCTCCTTAGTGCCCTCACATAGTATAATGCCTCATTAGTGCCATCACACACAGTATAATACCTCCTTAGTGCCCTCACATAGTATAATGCCTCCTTAGTGCACAGACAATATAATTCCTTCTTAGTGCCCCCACACACAGTATAATACTCCCATATACAGTATAATGTCTCCTTAGTGCCCTCACATAGTATAATGCCTCTTTAGTGCACCCACACAGTATTTTTTCTTCGTGTCGCCACACACAGTATACTGCCTCAAAAGCTCCCCCACACAGTATTGTGCCCCCACACTCAGTATCGTGTCTCCTTAGTGCCCCCACATACAATATAATGCCTCACAAGTGCCCCCGCACTCAGTATAATGCCCCATATACAGTATAATGCCTCCATAGTGCCCCCGCACTCAGTATAATGCCCCATATACAGTATAATGCCTCCATAGTGCCCCCACACACAGTAAAAGGCTCCCATATACAGTATAATGCCTTCTTAGTGCCCCCCCACAGAAGGCTCCCATATACAGTATAATGCCTTCTTAGTGCCCCCCCCCACACAGTATATGGTCCTTTAGTGCCACCACACAAAATTTACACCTTATCCCTGCTGTGAGCCCTACTGATCATGAGGACGAGGGACCCATGTACCCTTATCAGGGTGCAGCAGTGGTTGTGCATTGACGCTGCCACTCCATTCATCCCTATGGCACAGATAGCGGAGCGCTGCTCTCATCTTCTCTTCTGCAGCCCCATAGACATGAATGCTGCTCCATTCAGATGCCACATCTATGGCTGTGACCTCTGGGGACCTGGGGGTCTTATCAGTGACATCACAGGGGGCGCCAGGGGCCCAATATCCTGCAGTTTATCCCAGGGACTTGCACATGATTTCTTAATTGTGACAAGCCATGTGTCCCTGTCCCGGCATGCAGAGCGCCTGTGTTGACCCCCCCACTGAGCAGAGTCGGGGGCCCTGCTCTCCATTTACTGCTGTTGTCGGGAGCAGGATCGGCGTCTCTTCATTAGAGACTAATGAGTGACATTACATTAAGTGCTCGCATTAGATTCACTTCTTTGCATTTAATGATGGGGCAATGAGGCCTGTAATTAAATCATCAGAAGTCTCTTCTGGGAGAAACAAAACAAATTCATCCTGGAATCTTTAAAAAACACAAAATGCAATAATCGGCACCGCCGAGGATCCTCCATGTGAGGGCGCAGTCACGGCGTGGCCCTGGCATCGGCCTATAACCCCCATCCTCCCTGCTCTACAGGCACTGGATATCTTTGGATGGTTTTGTCGCTGGGTTTCCAGGCCGGTGTTTGGACTCTGCTGTGAGATTCGCCCCGGAGGTCCCACAAGAGGGGTCAATGATTAAAGCAAAAAGTGGAGCACGAAATCCTGAGGAGCCGCAGCGTATCGAGATCAGATGTGTATACACAAGGATAATAACCTGAGGAATCCTCCTGAGTAGCTTTATAGATGGCACCAACTGGAGAGCTGCTGCAGGTGGTGACAACAGGCTGACATGACAGCGCCACCTGCTGGGGGACAGAGCAGACAAGGAGCGAGTCAGTGATACATTGTTGCATATACAGAGATTGTATCATTTGACACAACTTAAAATCAAGCCTCATTCTTCTAATGGGCACCTGAAACCCCCTCTGTGCACCCCATGGTGCAGTAATCTAGTGATGCCAAGGGGCCCTTGTACCGGGCCCCCCTCAGATCCCCACCAGTGCTATCTACTGACATTTCAATAAAGCTCCTGAGCCCCAGTACAAAATCGGTCTCATCTACCCTTAATAATACTGGAGTCTCGTGTGACTCTTCAGGCATTGGGGCCCAGGCAGATGCTGCCCCCGCTATACCCCGTGGTGTATGGACCTTTTGGGGTAAGACCTTGCTCACCTCTACCTACTTAATATGTTATGACATGGCTGATTACTTCATAAGACAGCGCCACTCTAGTCCACAGCTTGTGTGGGGTATTGCAGCTTAGCTCTAGTCACCTGTGTAAGGCTGCAGGACAGGACACAACCCACGGGCAGGTGCGGCAAAGCGTTTGGAAGAAAGAAGCCATGTTTGTCAATTAAAGGGCTATTCTGTGACTTAGGATAGGTAGGGGTCTGACAGCCGGGACCCCCATAGTGCAGCTGTTTGAAGAGGCCGGTCACGATGATGTCACGTTTATTGGTCACATGGTATAGGAGGAGCCAAGGGCTGAGCTGCAATACCAAGCATGGCCACTGTACAATGCATGGCGCTGTGCTTGGTATCCAGTGGAGAGGCTGCAGCACTCACCCCAACGCTGCTGACCTTTCGATCCGCTGATCAGTAGGGGTCCAGGGATGTTGAATTCCCACCGATCACATATTGGTGACCTCTCCTAGAGAAAAATCACCAGTATAAGACCTGCAAGACCCTTTAACCAGAGCACGTGCAGGTACAGTATAATGGATCGCCATTCAGGACTCTAAGAAAGCTGGGTGGCGGTCATAGGGGTTGTCACCCAGCTTTCCCGGAAACAGATGAAACTAATTTGAATGATTCCAGGACATGTATTGGGGTGATTGCCGGATCGGTGAGGCGTCTGCTGTTCATGGAGATTTTGAGTCCCTGCTAATTCCTTGTTGGTGGAGTCGGCGACTGTCAGAGTGGCATCTGTACGTCCTGCCTGGCAGCGCTGGCGTCGTTCATTGCGGGTGACAGGCGAGGCTCTTGTTAGTCACTTATGTTAAAGACATTGCAGATCTTCGCCGCGTTCCGTACGTGATAATCGGCTGCCGTCTCCGCCTTTGTTCTGCCGGCGCATTAATCAGCTGTCCCCAGGCAGGAGACAATTCCCGCTGTAACCAATACAGACGCGGGAAATTAGTCACTTCACGACTGGAGATGTCACCGGCCCGTCAGGTGAAGGCTTCACAATCCGGCTACGGAGAGAGGATGGATTATCATCGGCTTCTAGCTACATCTGATCCTGGGAAAGCTGGGTGTCCATCCAGATCCCACAGAGGCTGACACCCAACTTCTCTATAATCCTCAGCATCAACCCTGCCTAGTGATAAGTGATACAGATGGCTGACTACATAACTAGATGGATTTCCCTTTCAGAAGTCTGGAAAAGCTGAGTTTCCTGGCATCCAGCATTCCTACACTCCTGAATGGTTGTCCAGTGTCGCAGTGTTACATTGTCTTTACTTGTATCCATGGATAACCGAGCACGTGGACTGCAGGAAAGTTGGGTGATAACCCTATTCAGCATCACTCAGCTTTCCTACACCCCTGAATGGATGTCTAGTCTTGTAGTGTAACATTCTCTTCACTTGTATCATTGGATAACTAAGTGGATTTGTTTTTGCAGACTCCGGGAAAGTTGGGAGATAACCTGATTAATTGTCACCCAGCTTCTCTGCAACCCTGAATGGATGTCTAGTGTGGCAGTCTAACATTGTCCTCACTTGTATCATTGGATAACTAAGCCAAAGTACTGTAGGAAAGTTGGGTGCCAACCCGATTCAATGTCAGCCAGCTTTTCTACACCCCTGAATGGCAATCCTGTCTGGTTAATGCAGTGCTACAAGCCTGACACCTGGAGAACATCTGTATGTGATGTAATGTTGATCATAGAACTCAACATCCAGCTTTCCCAGATTCCTGAATGACAAGCTACACACCTGTATAGCTGCAGAACATCAGTATTTGATGTAACATTGATCATATTGCCATGCACCCAGCTTTCCCAGAGTCCTGAATGACAAGACACATAATATATAGTTATAGAAATAGACAGATTTAGTATTTACAACTGGAAAGCTGGGTGACAGTCCATGTGGGAGAGATATTGGCGGCCATAATGGTTAGTATCCAACTTTCCCAGAGACAGATAAACAATTGCTTAATAGCAGGAGGTTGCAGCTGCCGGTGGTCACATGACCCTTGTTTAACATGCGGCTACGTCTTGGTCTTGTATATTATATGTGTGGACATGCAGGGTGACGACCTTGGTGTGACCTTCGCTTTCACCCCGCGTTGTTGCGCTCGCCCGGTAATATTTCCGCATGTTCTATTTTCTCAAGGTGAATTCACGTCTTGAGCGGAGCATAAAATAACATCAAAGAGCCTGAAGAGAACATGAAAAACCCCGCACCCTGCATCATAAATCTGGTAAAGTGCACTGCGGGGAGGAGTGAGCGCAGCGCGGCGAATACATAAATAATATATAACCGCGCCGCACGGCTGAGGAGAACGCAGAGCAGCACGGAAAATCGAAGGGCGGCCGCACACCCTACAGTCAGGGCCAGGTGTGGCATTTCTGGGGACCCAAGCAAAGTTATGTCCGGGTCACCCTAATATTACCCCCACACACAATATACTGCCCCCTTATTGCCCCCATACACAGTATACTGCCCCCTTATTGCCCCCACACACAGTATACTGCCCCCTTATCGCCCCCACACACAGTATACTGCCCCCTTATCGCCCCCACACACAGTATACTGCCCCCCTTATTGCCCCCACACACAATATACTGCCCCCTTATTGCCCCCACACACAGTATAATGCCCCCTTATCGCCCCCCACACACAGTATACTGCCCCCTTATCGCCCCCACACACAGTATACTGCCCCCTTATTGCCCCCACACACAGTATACTGCCCCCTTATCGCCCCCACACACAGTATACTGCCCCCTTATTGCCCCCACACACAGTATACTGCCCCTTATTGCCCCCATACACATTATACTGCCCCCTTAGTGCCCTCGCACACAGAATATTGCCCCTACACTGAGTATACTATCCCCTTACATAGTATACTGCTCCCTTGCTGCCCCTACTTAGAGTATATTGCCCCCATAGTACCCCCACACACAGTATATTGCCCCCTTATCGCCCCACACACAGTATACTGCCCCCTTATTGCCCCCCACACACAGTATACTGCCCCCTTATTTCCCCCACACACAGTATACTGCCCCCTTATCGCCCCCACACACAGTATACTGCCCCCTTATTGCCCCCACACACAGTATACTGCCCCCTTATTGCCCCCACACACAGTATACTGCCCCCTTATTGCCCCCACACACAGTATACTGCCCCCTTAGTGTCCCCACACACAGTATACTGCCCCCTTATTGCCCCCACACACAGTATACTGCCCCTTATTGCCCCCACACACAGTATACTGCCCCTTATTGCCCCCATACACATTATACTGCCCCCTTAGTGCCCTCGCACACAGAATATTGCCCCTACACTGAGTATACTATCCCCTTACATAGTATACTGCTCCCTTGCTGCCCCTACTTAGAGTATATTGCCCCCATAGTACCCCCACACACAGTATATTGCCCCATACACATCACAGTGCACCGTTAGTGTCCCCACACACAGTATACTGCCCCCTTAGTGTCCTCGCACACAGAATATTGCCCCTACACTGAGTATACTGCCCCCCTGCTGCCCCTACCTAGAGTATATTGCCCCCTTAGTGCCCCCACACAGTATACTGCCCCCTTATTGCCCCCACACACAGTATACTGCCCCATACACATCAAAGTGCACCGTTAGTGTCCCCACATACAGTATACCGCTCCCTTAGTACCCTCACACACAAAATATTGCCCTTACACAGAGTATTCTGACCCTTAATGCCCCATACACAGAATATTGTCCCCATCCTGCCTCATACACATCATAGTGCACTGTTAGTGTCCCCCACATACAGTATACTGCTGCCTTCGTGCCCTCACACACAGTATATTGCCCCTACACAGAGTATACTGCCCCCTTTGTGTCCCCTTACATAGTATACTGCTCCCTTGCAGCCCCTACTTAGAGTATATTGCCCCCTTAGTGCCCTCACTCACAGAATATTGCTCCTACACCGAGTATACTGCCCCATTACATGGTATAATGTCTCCTTATTGCCTCTTTAAACAGAACATTGCCCTCTTACCGCCCCATACACATCATAGTGCACCGTTAGTGTCCCCACACACAGTATACTTTCTCTTTTTGCCCACACACAGAGTATACTGACCCCTTATTGCCCTCACACATAGTATACTACCCCTTTATTGATCCTACACAGAGTATACTGCCCTCTTAGTGCCCCTATACATGGTATACTGCCCACTTACTGCCCCGTACACATCATAATGTCTCCTTACTGCCCCCACACACAGTATACTGCCAACTTATTGTCCCCACATACGAAATAATGCCTTCTAAGTGTCCCCCACACATTATTCTACCCCCAGTGTTCCCCATATACAGTATAGCGCCCCATTAGTGCTACCAAACAAAGTATACTGCCCCCTCAGGGGGGAATCTTGCCCCCATACACAGTTTATTGACCCCTTGCAAGGTATAATGCTCCTTTACTGCCCCCCTTACATCACAATGTGCCCTTAGTGCCCCCCCTGACTCAGTATACTGCCCCTATAGTTGTCCACCATTTAACTATCACACTGTAAGGCCCTGGCTCAGCCATTCTCAAGTGGCTTCAGGACCTGCTGCTTAGTATGTCCAGATGCTAACCGAGCTAACCGAGTCCTGTGCAGGGGCTGAAGAGGAGGAGCCAAGAAAGGTATTTACTAATGTCTGCCCTGACCAATATATTCCAAAACCAAATGGCTGATTTAAAAGATAAATAAATGAAAAAATAGAAAGTCACTTTGTGGTCAGCAGAGCCCCCCAAATCTCTGGGGCCCCACTCAGCAGCTTGGTGGGTAATACAACCCCTGCTTACAACCATCTTCCAGAAGCAGTCAATGGTGAGTCCCTGAGGTGCGGATATAGCAGAGGTGAACTTTTATCCTGAGGCTTGGGGTTTATCAATAGAATGCAAGAGCTAAAGTATACAATAATATAGGTACAGTAAAGACTGACACACACAGAATATTCTTAGAATGGGAGACCAGAAGGAGATAATTGTGAAGATATGCAAAGTATCCTGACATTTAAGGTATAGCCTGACTCCAGCCAAGCACAAGATGCCCTCTATACTGTGTTGTGGGGAGTGCTGCTCCTCCTGCTATGACTCTCGGTAGGTCTGGCGGTCTCGGATTTGCTGACTATCCTGGAGATATTGTGAGATGCTCCCTGGTGCTGCCCTAAGTACTTGTCACAGTGTCACTTAGAAACAGCAACAGTGTCAGGATTCATGAGGACTCTGCACAGCACTGATAAGAAGCCTGACTCCGGCAAATTGACTGCAGAGTGTGAGGCATCTCCCTCATTACAGCCGCGCGGGCTCAGCATAATTCCTATGAAACACTCCTGATCCTCATCTATGACGCCGCTTCTCTCTGCCCCCATATAGCAGATTGGGAGGAACTGGCTCTATTTTATACGGAGAACCCAAAGGGTGACCTGCAAATATCTGACACATCAAGATCCCGACTACTGGAGCATCACAAGTTATATATATATATATATATATATATATATATATATATACTGAGTGACAGCGACTAGTAGAGTAGATACATAGCGTGCACTATACTGAATACATGGACCAGCTGCAACAAGAGCATGCCCAGATTACAGCAGCCAATATCACTATACTGTATACAAGAAGATGTATAACTTATACCGAATGTACATATATAATTATATACAGGAGATACCCACGTTATACCGGCTGTACATATATAATTATATACAGGAGATACCCAGGTTATACCGGCTGTACATATATATTATATACAGGAGATACCCAGGTTATACCGGCTGTACATATATAATTATATACAGGAGATACCCAGGTTATACCGGCTGTACATATATAATTATATACAGGAGATACCCAGGTTATACCAGCTGTACATATATAATTATATACAGGAGATACCCAGGTTATACCAGCTGTACGTATATAATTATATATAGGAGATACCCAGGTTATACCAGCTGTACATATATAATTATATACAGGACATACCCAGGTTATACCGGCTGTACATATAGAATTATATACAGGAGATACCCAGGTTATACCAGCTGTACATATATAATTATATACAGAATATACTCAGGTTATACCAGCTGTACATATATAATTATATACAGGAGATACCCAGGTTATACCTGCTGTACATATATAATTATATACAGGAGATACCCAGGTTATACCAGCTGTACATATATAATTATATACAGGAGATACCCAGGTTATACCGGCTGTACATATATAATTATATACAGGAGATACCCAGGTTATACCTGCTGTACATATATAATTATATACAGGAGATACCCAGGTTATACCAGCTGTACATATATAATTATATACAGGAGATACCCAGGTTATACTGGCTGTACATATATAATTATATACAGGAGATACCCGGGTTATACCGGATGTACATATATAATTATATACAGGAGATACCCAGGTTATACCAGCTGTACATATATAATTATATACAGGAGATAACCAGGTTATACCGGCTGTACATATATATTATATACAGGAGATACCCAGGTTATACCGGCTGTACATATATAAGTATATACAGGACATTCCCAGGTTATATCAGCTGTACATATAGAATTATATACAGGAGATACCCAGGTCATACCAGCTGTACATGTATAATTATATACAGGACATACCCAGGTTATATCAGCTGTACATATAGAATTATATACAGGAGATACCCAGGTTATACCGACTGTACATATATAATTATATACAGGAGATACCCAGGTTATACCTGCTGTACATATATAATTATATACAGGAGATACCCAGGTTATACCGGCTGTACATATATAATTATATACAGGAGATACCCAGGTTATACCGATTGTACATATAGAATTATATACAGGGGATACCCAGGTTATACCGGCTGTACATATATAATTATATACAGGAGATACCCAGGTTATACCGGTTGTACATATATAATTATATACAGGAGATACCCGGGTTATACCAGCTGTACATATAGAATTATATACAGGAGATACCCAGTACCCAGGTTATACCAGCTGTACATATATAATTATATACAGGAGATACCCAGGTTATACCGGCTGTACATATATAATTATATACAGGAGATACCCAGGTTATACCGGCTGTACATATATAATTATATACAGGAGATACCCAGGTTATACCGGCTGTACATATATAATAATATACAGGAGATACCCAGGTTATACCGGCTGTACATATAGAATTATATACAGGAGATACCCAGGTTATACCAGCTGTACATATATAATTATATACAGGAGATACCCAGTACCCAGGTTATACCAGCTGTACATATATAATTATATACAGGAGATACCCAGGTTATACCGGCTGTACATATATAATTATATACAGGAGATACCCAGGTTATACCAGCTGTACATATATAATTATATACAGGAGATACCCAGGTTATACCAGCTGTACATATATAATTATATACAGGAGATACCCAGGTTATACCGGCTGTACATATAGAATTATATACAGGAGATACCCAGATCATACCAGCTGTACATATATAATTATATACAGGACATACCCAGGTTATATCAGCTGTACATATAGAATTATATACAGGAGATACCCAGGTTATACCGACTGTACATATATAATTATATACAGGAGATACCCAGGTTATACCAGCTGTACATATATAATTATATACAGGAGATACCCAGGTTATACCGGCTGTACATATATAATTATATACAGGAGATACCCAGGTTATACCGATTGTACATATAGAATTATATACAGGGGATACCCAGGTTATACCGGCTGTACATATATAATTATATACAGGAGATACCCAGGTTATACCGGCTGTACATATATAATTATATACAGGAGATACCCGGGTTATACCAGCTGTACATATAGAATTATATACAGGAGATACCCAGTACCCAGGTTATACCAGCTGTACATATATAATTATATACAGGGGATACCCAGGTTATACCGGATGGACATATATAATTATATACAGGAGATACCCAGGTTATACCGGCTGTACATATATAATTATATACAGGAGATACCCAGGTTATATCGGCTGTACATATATAATTATATACAGCAGATACCCAGGTTATACCGGCTGTACATATATAATTATATACAGGAGATACCCAGGTTATACCGGCTGTACATATAGAATTATATACAGGAGATACCCAGGTTATACCAGCTGTACATATATAATTATATACAGGAGATACCCAGTACCCAGGTTATACCAGCTGTACATACATAATTATATACAGGAGATACCCAGGTTATACCGATTGTACATATAGAATTATATACAGGGGATACCCAGGTTATACCGGCTGTACATATATAATTATATACAGGAGATACCCAGGTTATACCGGCTGTACATATATAATTATATACAGGAGATACCCGGGTTATACCAGCCGTACATATAGAATTATATACAGGAGATACCCAGTACCCAGGTTATACCAGCTGTACATATATAATTATATACAGGAGATACCCAGGTTATACCGGCTGTACATATATAATTATATACAGGAGATACCCAGGTTATACCGGCTGTACATATATAATTATATACAGGAGATACCCAGGTTATACCGGCTGTACATATATAATTATATACAGGAGATACCTAGGTTATACCAGCTGTACATATATAATTATATACAGAGGATACCCAGGTTATACCAGCTGTACATATATAATTATATACAGGGGATACCCAGGTTATACCAGCTGTACATATATAATTATATACAGAGGATACCCAGGTTATACCGGCTGTACATATATAATTATATACAGCAGATACCCAGGTTATACCGGCTGTACATATATAATTATATACAGGAGATACCCAGGTTATACCGGCTGTACATATAGAATTATATACAGGCGATACCCAGGTTATACCAGCTGTACATATATAATTATATACAGGAGATACCCAGTACCCAGGTTATACCAGCTGTACATATATAATTATATACAGTAGATACCCAGGTTATACCGGCTGTACATATATAATTATATACAGGAGATACCCAGGTTATACCAGCTGTACATATATAATTATATACAGGAGATACCCAGGTTATACCAGCTGTACATATATAATTATATACAGGAGATACCCAGGTTATACCTGCTGTACATATATAATTATATACAGGAGATACCCAGGTTATACCGGCTGTACGTATATAATTATATACAGGAGATACCCAGGTTATACCGATTGTACATATAGAATTATATACAGGGGATACCCAGGTTATACCGGCTGTACATATATAATTATATACAGGAGATACCCAGGTTATACCGGTTGTACATATATAATTATATACAGGAGATACCCGGGTTATACCAGCTGTACATATAGAATTATATACAGGAGATACCCAGTACCCAGGTTATACCAGCTGTACATATATAATTATATACAGGAGATACCCAGGTTATACCGGCTGTACATATATAATTATATACAGGAGATACCCAGGTTATACCGGCTGTACATATATAATTATATACAGGAGATACCCAGGTTATACCGGCTGTACATATATAATAATATACAGGAGATACCCAGGTTATACCGGCTGTACATATAGAATTATATACAGGAGATACCCAGGTTATACCAGCTGTACATATATAATTATATACAGGAGATACCCAGTACCCAGGTTATACCAGCTGTACATATATAATTATATACAGGAGATACCCAGGTTATACCGGCTGTACATATATAATTATATACAGGAGATACCCAGGTTATACCAGCTGTACATATATAATTATATACAGGAGATACCCAGGTTATACCAGCTGTACATATATAATTATATACAGGAGATACCCAGGTTATACCGGCTGTACATATAGAATTATATACAGGAGATACCCAGATCATACCAGCTGTACATATATAATTATATACAGGACATACCCAGGTTATATCAGCTGTACATATAGAATTATATACAGGAGATACCCAGGTTATACCGACTGTACATATATAATTATATACAGGAGATACCCAGGTTATACCAGCTGTACATATATAATTATATACAGGAGATACCCAGGTTATACCGGCTGTACATATATAATTATATACAGGAGATACCCAGGTTATACCGATTGTACATATAGAATTATATACAGGGGATACCCAGGTTATACCGGCTGTACATATATAATTATATACAGGAGATACCCAGGTTATACCGGCTGTACATATATAATTATATACAGGAGATACCCGGGTTATACCAGCTGTACATATAGAATTATATACAGGAGATACCCAGTACCCAGGTTATACCAGCTGTACATATATAATTATATACAGGGGATACCCAGGTTATACCGGATGGACATATATAATTATATACAGGAGATACCCAGGTTATACCGGCTGTACATATATAATTATATACAGGAGATACCCAGGTTATATCGGCTGTACATATATAATTATATACAGCAGATACCCAGGTTATACCGGCTGTACATATATAATTATATACAGGAGATACCCAGGTTATACCGGCTGTACATATAGAATTATATACAGGAGATACCCAGGTTATACCAGCTGTACATATATAATTATATACAGGAGATACCCAGTACCCAGGTTATACCAGCTGTACATACATAATTATATACAGGAGATACCCAGGTTATACCGATTGTACATATAGAATTATATACAGGGGATACCCAGGTTATACCGGCTGTACATATATAATTATATACAGGAGATACCCAGGTTATACCGGCTGTACATATATAATTATATACAGGAGATACCCGGGTTATACCAGCCGTACATATAGAATTATATACAGGAGATACCCAGTACCCAGGTTATACCAGCTGTACATATATAATTATATACAGGAGATACCCAGGTTATACCGGCTGTACATATATAATTATATACAGGAGATACCCAGGTTATACCGGCTGTACATATATAATTATATACAGGAGATACCCAGGTTATACCGGCTGTACATATATAATTATATACAGGAGATACCTAGGTTATACCAGCTGTACATATATAATTATATACAGAGGATACCCAGGTTATACCAGCTGTACATATATAATTATATACAGGGGATACCCAGGTTATACCAGCTGTACATATATAATTATATACAGAGGATACCCAGGTTATACCGGCTGTACATATATAATTATATACAGCAGATACCCAGGTTATACCGGCTGTACATATATAATTATATACAGGAGATACCCAGGTTATACCGGCTGTACATATAGAATTATATACAGGCGATACCCAGGTTATACCAGCTGTACATATATAATTATATACAGGAGATACCCAGTACCCAGGTTATACCAGCTGTACATATATAATTATATACAGTAGATACCCAGGTTATACCGGCTGTACATATATAATTATATACAGGAGATACCCAGGTTATACCAGCTGTACATATATAATTATATACAGGAGATACCCAGGTTATACCAGCTGTACATATATAATTATATACAGGAGATACCCAGGTTATACCGGCTGTACATATAGAATTATATACAGGAGATACCCAGATCATACCAGCTGTACATATATAATTATATACAGGACATACCCAGGTTATATCAGCTGTACATATAGAATTATATACAGGAGATACCCAGGTTATACCGACTGTACATATATAATTATATACAGGAGATACCCAGGTTATACCTGCTGTACATATATAATTATATACAGGAGATACCCAGGTTATACCGGCTGTACATATATAATTATATACAGGAGATACCCAGGTTATACCGATTGTACATATAGAATTATATACAGGGGATACCCAGGTTATACCAGCTGTACATATAGAATTATATACAGGAGATACCCAGGTTATACCGGCTGTACATATATAATTATATACAGGAGATACCCGGGTTATACCAGCTGTACATATAGAATTATATACAGGAGATACCCAGTACCCAGGTTATACCAGCTGTACATATATAATTATATACAGGGGATACCCAGGTTATACCGGCTGTACATATATAATTATATACAGGAGATACCCAGGTTATACCGGCTGTACATATATAATTATATACAGGAGATACCCAGGTTATACCGGCTGTACATATATAATTATATACAGCAGATACCCAGGTTATACCGGCTGTACATATATAATTATATACAGGAGATACCCAGGTTATACCGGCTGTACATATAGAATTATATACAGGAGATACCCAGGTTATACCAGCTGTACATATATAATTATATACAGGAGATACCCAGTACCCAGGTTATACCAGCTGTACATATATAATTATATACAGGAGATACCCAGGTTATACCGGCTGTACATATATAATTATATACAGGAGATACCCAAGTTATACCAGCTGTACATATATAATTATATACAGGAGATACCCAGGTTATACCAACTGTACATATATAATTATATACAGGAGATACCCAGTACCCAGGTTACACCAGCTGTACATATATAATTATATACAGGAGATACCCAGGTTATACCGGCTGTACATATATAATTATATACAGGAGATACCCAGGTTATACCGATTGTACATATAGAATTATATACAGGGGATACCCAGGTTATACCAGCTGTACATATATAATTATATACAGGAGATACCCAGGTTATACCGGCTGTACATATATAATTATATACAGGAGATACCCAGTACCCAGGTTATACCAGCTGTACATATATAATTATATACAGGAGATACCCAGGTTATACCGGCTGTACATATATAATTATATACAGGAGATACCCAGGTTATACCGATTGTACATATAGAATTATATACAGGGGATACCCAGGTTATACCAGCTGTACATATATAATTATATACAGGAGATACCCGGGTTATACCAGCTGTACATATAGAATTATATACAGGAGATACCCAGTACCCAGGTTATACCAGCTGTACATATATAATTATATACAGGGGATACCCAGGTTATATCGGCTGTACATATATAATTATATACAGGAGATACCCAGGTTATACCGGCTGTACATATATAATTATATACAGGAGATACCCAGGTTATACCGGCTGTACATATATAATTATATACATGAGATACCCAGGTTATACCGGCTGTACATATATAATTATATACAGGAGATACCCAGGTTATACCGGCTGTACATATATAATTATATACAGGAGATACCCAGGTTATACCAGCGGTACATATAGAATTATATACATGAGATACCCAGGTTATACCGGCTGTACATATATAATTATATACAGGAGATACCCAGGTTATACCGGCTGTACATATATAATTATATACAGGAGATACCCAGGTTATACCGGCTGTACATATAGAATTATATACATGAGATACCCAGGTTATACCGGCTGTACATATATAATTATATACAGTGTATACCCAGGTTATACCAGCTGTACATATATAATTATATACAGGAGATACTCAGGTTATACCGGCTGTACATATAGAATTATATACAGGAGATACCCAGGTTATACCGGCTGTACATATAGAATTATATACAGGAGATACCCAGGTTATATCGGCTGTACATATAGAATTATATACAGGAGATACCCAGGTTATACCGGCTGTACATATATAATTATATACAGTGTATACCCAGGTTATACCAGCTGTACATATATAATTATATACAGGAGATACCCAGGTTATACCGGCTGTACATATACAATTATATACAGGAGATACCCAGGTTATACCAGCTGTACATATATAATTATATATAGGAGATACCCAGGTTATACCGGCTGTACATATAGAATTATATACAGGAGATACCCAGGTTATACCAGCTGTACATATATAATTATATACAGGAGATACCCAGGTTATACCAGCTGTACATATATAATTATATACAGGAGATACCCAGGTTATACCAGCACGGTCCATATCACTACATACAATGTATAACTTATACCAGCTGTATATATATATAATGATATACAGGAGATACCCTCAGGGTCTCTGTAAACATTCCTGTCACTTGACTCAACATTTGATATGAATATTGAGCTGTAACAATATCCCTGTTGTTATGAAGATTATGCTGTCTTATTCCTATTGTCACATTATGATAACACTTTTACAGATAACATTATCACATGTCACCCGCTCTCCGGAGCTCTGATGGCGTGATTATGTTTTTACAAACATTTCTGTGAATATAATTAATTCATTCTCCTCTGAACATCTCAGGCAACAGCATCTAATTTGTTGCCATGATCAAAATTCCTAGAATTCTCAAGAACAAAGATCTGACAATATAGCAACATGTAATACAGCACTGGAATATTATAGCGTAATGAGGGGAGGGCTCTCTGCAGCTCTGGTGTATATTATATACTGGCTTCACTCACTGCATATTATACTCCAGAGCTGCGCTCACTATTCTGCTGGTATAGTCACTGTGTACATACATTACATTACTTATCCTGTACTGATCCTGAGTTATATCCTGTATTATCCTCCAGAGCTGCGCTCACTATTCTGCTGGTGCAGTCACTGTGTACATACATTACATTACTTATCCTGTACTGATCCTGAGTTACATCCTGTATTATACTCCAGAGCTGCACTCACTATTCTGCTGGTGCAGTCACTGTGTACATACATTACATTACTTATCCTGTACTGATCCTGAGTTACATCCTGTATTATACTCCAGAGCTGCACTCACTATTCTGCATCATAAGCCACTTTGATGACCAGGAGTCTATGAGATATTCTGGTATTTGTAGTGCTCACCATCCCTCTATCATGGCCACTAGTGAGCTGCTTGTGTGTACAGGTCTCAGTATAAGTTTCCAGAATATGCAGTACATGAGGATGGTCTTTCTGGACAGGAATTTCGGGATGAAAACTAAGAATTCGCTGGGTCCTATATTCTGGAGTGCTCATAGCCTCCTCCCTGATGTGTGGTCCATATGTAGCTCTCCTGGTAATAGTCTTCCTCCTCTTCCTCTTCTTCCTCCTCCTTCTCCTCTGTATCTCCCCCGGGAAGCCATCCAATGTAAACAGTCAGTGTATGGAGAGCAGACTTTTTGTATTGATTTAGCAGAAATCGGTTTGCAGCGCGGAGTGCGGCTCTCACCTCATCAGTGTGAATTATTTAGCTCTTATCTCAGCCTCCTGAGCTGCGAGAGCCGTGGAGCACCTTTGAGCAATTTTATTCCAGAGCCGCTGACCTTGTGTCACATTGCAATGCTATAAAATCATTAAATTTCATCTGGACTGCGCCCAAATTACATCTTATCTGAGGCAGGACCAGGGGCAGCGGCGCTGCACCCGACACACAGAATATTCCGCAGCCAGCGAGACCTGGAACGTTCTGAGCGCCAAGTGTGCACAGTGTGGGGCCTGGCACTATGGGCCTTGTATGTGGGCTCTGTGTAAGGAGTGGCAGCCAGCAGGGGGCACACACAACATGCCACAGAAATCTACATACATACAGATAATCTGCAATCTATAGGACCGGACATGGCCTGGATTATCAGATTCTGGTTTAATGATATAATTTCATACTAATTAGTTATACTAAAATTCTGAAAACAGATTATAAAATGTTGTAGATAAATAGATAGATGGATAAATAGATATGAGATAGATAGATAGATAGATAGATAGATAGATAGATAGATGAGATAGATGATAGAGATAGATAGATAGATATGAGATAGATAGATATGAGATAGATAGATAGATAGATAGATAGATAGATAGATAGATAGATAGTAGATAGATAGATAGATAGATAGATAGATAGTAGATAGTAGATAGATAGATAGATAGATAGATAGATATGAGATAGATATGGAGATAGATAGATATGAGATAGATAGATAGATAGATAGATATGAGATAGATAGAAAGATAGATAGATAGATAGATAGATAGTGATATGAGATAGATAGATATGAGATAGATAGATAGATATGAGATAGATAGATAGATAGAGAGATAGATAGATATGAGATAGATAGATATGAGATATATAGATAGATATGAGATAGATAGATATGAAATAGATATGAGATAGATAGATATGAGATAGATATGAGATACATAGATATGAGATACATAGATATGAGATAGATAGATAGATAGATAGATATGGTAGATAGATAGATAGATAGATATGAGATAGATAGAAAGATATGAGATAGATAGATATGAGATAGGTAAATAGATAGATAGATATGAGATAGATAGATAGATATGAGATAGATAGATAGATAGATAGATATGCGTAGATAGATAGATAGATAGATAGGAGATATGAGATAGATAGATAGATAGATAGGAGATAGATATATAGATAGATAGATAGATATGAGATAGATAGATATGAGATAGATAGATAGATAGATAGATAGATATGAGATAGGTAGATAGATATGAGATAGATAGATAGATAGATAGATGAGATAGATAGATAGATAGATAGATAGATAGTAGATAGATAGATAGGAGATAGATAGATATGTAGATAGATAGATAGATAGATAGATAGATAGATAGATAGATATGAGTAGATAGATAGATAGATAGATATGAGATAGATAGATAGATAGATAGATAGATAGATAGATAGATGATGAGATGAGATAGATAGATAGATAGATAGATAGATATGAGATAGATAGATAGATAGATAGATAGATAGACAGGAGATAGATAGATAGATATGAGATAGATAGATAGATATGAGATAGATAGATAGATAGATAGATAGATTGAGATAGATGATGAGATAGATAGATAGATATGAGATAGATAGATATGAGATAGATAGATTAGATAGATAGATAGATAGATAGATAGATAGATAGATAGATATTAGATACTTCCTATTTCTGGGGTGACCTTGCTGTTGACCCTCGCGAGCGCCATAAATCCCGGCGTGTATCTGTAACCAGCAGGAGAGCTCACTCTATTTGGCGCTGTAGATAATTCCGCGCCCTGCGTTGCTCATTGTCTGCTGTTTGGTAACCTTGTTGTGTTTTGGCTACTGATGACAATGAGGGATTTGCTGCAAGTCGCACTTAAATCTGGTGCGGACGAGACGCCGGAACCTCCTGATTCATACCCCCCCCCCATCTCTCCGGCGTTCACCGTGATTTATATCGTCATCTTTACAAGAACATAACCGCATAATGTGATCCCGCACCGGGCTCTGAGCGCCGCGCACACAACTGTGCAGCACATCAGGAGGGCGAGATTTATACCGTCATAAGTAATCGCCTCCTTGAGTCAGGACTTTATGAGTCTGATGTATCAAACTGTCTCCTGCTAGATACATCACTGCAACAATGTAACACAACAGTGATACTGGGGGGGAGGGGCTGCATCATTAAAGGGACGGTCCAGTCTAATGGAGATTAACCCTGTCATCATAGAATGGCCTGATCTGCAACTTTCTAAAAGACTTTGTATATGTCGTAATTTTCAAGATGTCTGCTTGCTGTCAGTGAATAAGAACGCTCTCGTTCAATCTATTCCAGAGCCTCGGCTTCCCCGCTCACACAGCTGCATGGATGAGCTCTCACTGCAGCTGTATGAGCAGGACTAGATCATGATGGGTGTCTGGATGTAACCTTTGAAAGTCTACAGAAGTCACTGTCTTGGCTGTTTCCATAACTAGATTTTAGTACAGAGGGTCTTGGATACGTCCGGTCACCTCTGCTTAATGTGGCTATGATAGGGGTACAGTGGGGTTCAGGGCCCAAAGATGGGATAGAGGCCCCTACCAATTTTAAAGGGGTTTTTTGGGACTTATTTCTGCAACTTCACTGCCGAGACCACCCGGGAATTCTAACATGAACCCTTTCACTGCTATAGACCACCAGGGATCCTAAAATAAATCTCTTCACTGCCAAGACCACCTGGGATTCTGGCATTAACCCTTTCACTGCCCTAGACCATCAAGAATATTGCCATTCTCTACTTTATGGCTATAGAATACGAGATATATCGGTATAAACCCCAGCCCTGCCCTGGACCAGCTCAGTATGAGCGTCCTCCGTTAATATTTATTTGATGCCTTCCACTATAGGCCAGGACATGGGAGGATTTTCTGACATATACCTCTGATGCAATCCTCTCGTGTACATTGATGCACCTGCCATATACTGTCCTAGATGAGTCAGTATGGAATAACGATATGACGGGAGCCCTTTAAGTGCTCATAGAGTTACCTATGCCAGCGCAGCAGCATTATTATATAGAGCATTCCCTTTATCACCACTTCTCGGGGCCGTATACCTTGTCAGCAGGTCTTATATGACGCTATAAAGTTTCTGCCCCCTCCTGCCAGACCCTTCACTTCTTATTACCCGTCATATCTCTCGGCCTCCTTAATTGACATCACGGTAAGCGGTATTTACCGAGCAGACAGCAAATTCTAATTACCCGGCGCTAATTCTGCAGCTCCCCCTGTAAAATATACGGTGCATCGTATTCCGGCGCCGCATTAAATCCCTTGTCCTGCGGAGTTACAGGATAAGATGGCTGCTAGCATAAGCACATGGATACAATATTACAGCTCTCATTGTTACGGCTCCAGAACAATTGCGGGATTCATTTCTATTCAGACCGCTGTTTTAGAGGCTGCCTGTGCCGCGGATAATAATTAAATTAACTCGTAACCGCCGCGCTTAATTATTATACTTATCGCTCCTGTTAATAAATTAGCTCATTGTTTAACTTTCCGTGTTTGCTAAAGCACAAGATGCTACTCTGTGTACTCCTCCGTCGCCAGGGCCAGGAGACGCCACCGCCGCCACCGCCACATTATGGTTATCAGCCGGTTGTGCTTGACCAGCTGACACCTAGCAATTTTGTTAATCCCTACATCAATTACAGCAGCGGTCATGCTATATAATGTCAGCGGTAATCACAGCTCTCTCCCCACTAAAAGATAATTATTCTAACATCCCGGCTATATTACCGTCACCCGCTGGCATCAGATCTACACTGATCATAATATTGCTGCTGATTGGGGGAATCCGGAGCAAGATGAATGAGAATACGGGAGGTCATGGCACCGCCACCAGCAAGACTGGGACAGGCAGAGGATACCAGAGCTGTGGAGGGACTACAAGTCCTAGCATAGCCTGCAGGTCAGGGATTCTGCTGGGGAAATAAGAACCCCATAGATGGATGGATTGGGGGGTGAGATGATATCAATACACATGGGATAGGCCAATCTATATCCTCCCTGCCCGGGTCTCGCCTTCTTGACGTTGCTCTAGGGCTCCATGGTCAGCCATCTTGCAGGACCTTCTGTCTTATTCTGTAGAAGCATGTCACAGATCTAGATCAAGTCAGTAAGATAATGATGGCTCCTCAGAATCAGGGCTAGGTCTAGTGATAGGAGATCTATAGTAGAGAGACAGGTCTAGAGATAAGACATGTAAAGTATAGGGTTAGGTGTAGAACTAGCAAATCTACAGTATACGATAGAGATACATCTAGAGATAGGACAAATATTGTAAAGAGGTTTGGAGCGAAGATATCTGTAGTATAAGACAGAGAAACATAGACAGGACATCTATGATACAGACATTGGTCTAAAGATAGGACATCTATGGTAGAGAGGTAAGACTAGAGATAAGACATCTGTAATATAGAGATAGGTCTAGAGATAGGACAGATATTGTAGAGAGGCTTAGAATTAGCGTATCAGTGGTATAAAAGATAGATCTAGTACAGAAAGGATCTCTATAGAATAGAGATAACATGTGTATAATATACTGTACAGATAGGACATGTATAGTATAGATATAGGTGCAGAGCTAGATCGCCTATAGTATAAGGAAGAGGCAGGGCACCTATAGTATAAGGAAGAGGTAGGGCACCTATAGTATAAGGAAGAGGTAGGGCACCTATAGTATAAGGAAGAGGTAGGGCACCTATGGTATAAGGAAGAGGTAGGGCACCTATAGTATAAGGAAGAGGTAGGGCACCTATAGTATAAGGAAGAGGTAGGGCACCTATGGTATAAGGAAGAGGTAGGGCACCTATGGTATAAGGAAGAGGTAGGGCACCTATAGTATAAGGAAGAGGTAGGGCACCTATGGTATAAGGAAGAGGTAGGGAACCTATAGTATAAGGAAGAGGTAGGGCACCTATAGTATAAGGAAGAGGTAGGGCACCTATGGTATAAGGAAGAGGTAGGGCACCTATGGTATAAGGAAGAGGTAGGGCACCTATAGTATAAGGAAGAGGTAGGGCACCTATAAGGAAGAGGTAGGGCACCTATAGTATAAGGAAGAGGTAGGGCACCTATAGCATAAGGAAGAGGTAGGGCACCTATAGTATAAGGAAGAGGTAGGGCACCTATGGTATAAGGAAGAGGTAGGGCACCTATGGTATAAGGAAGAGGTAGGGCACCTATAGTATAAGGAAGAGGTAGGGCACCTATAGTATAAGGAAGAGGTAGGGCACCTATAGTATGAGGAAGAGGTAGGGCACCTATGGTATAAGGAACAGGTAGGACACCTATAGTATAAGGAAGAGGAAGGGCACCTATAGTATAAGGAAGAGGTAGGGCACCTATAGTATAAGGAAGAGGTAGGGCACCTATAGTATAAGGAAGAGGTAGGGCACCTATGGTATAAGGAAGAGGTAGGGCACCTATAGTATAAGGAAGAGGTAGGGCACCTATAGTATAAGGAAGAGGTAGGGCACCTATAGTATAAGGAAGAGGTAGGGCACCTATGGTATAAGGAAGAGGTAGGGCACCTATAGTATAAGGAAGAGGTAGGGCACCTATGGTATAAGGAAGAGGTAGGGAACCTATAGTATAAGGAAGAGGTAGGGCACCTATAGTATAAGGAAGAGGTAGGGCACCTATGGTATAAGGAAGAGGTAGGGCACCTATGGTATAAGGAAGAGGTAGGGCACCTATAGTATAAGGAAGAGGTAGGGCACCTATAAGGAAGAGGTAGGGCACCTATAGTATAAGGAAGAGGTAGGGCACCTATAGCATAAGGAAGAGGTAGGGCACCTATAGTATAAGGAAGAGGTAGGGCACCTATGGTATAAGGAAGAGGTAGGGCACCTATGGTATAAGGAAGAGGTAGGGCACCTATATTATAAGGAAGAGGTAGGGCACCTATAGTATAAGGAAGAGGTAGGGCACCTATAGTATAAGGAAGAGGTAGGGCACCTATGGTATAAGGAACAGGTAGGGCACCTATAGTATAAGGAAGAGGTAGGGCACCTATGGTATAAGGAAGAGGTAGGGAACCTATAGTATAAGGAAGAGGTAGGGCACCTATAGTATAAGGAAGAGGTAGGGCACCTATGGTATAAGGAAGAGGTAGGGCACCTATGGTATAAGGAAGAGGTAGGGCACCTATAGTATAAGGAAGAGGTAGGGCACCTATGGTATAAGGAAGAGGTAGGGCACCTATAGTATAAGGAAGAGGTAGGGCACCTATGGTATAAGGAAGAGGTAGGGCACCTATGGTATAAGGAAGAGGTAGGGCACCTATAGTATAAGGAAGAGGTAGGGCACCTATAGTATAAGGAAGAGGTAGGGCACCTATGGTATAAGGAAGAGGTAGGGCACCTATGGTATAAGGAAGAGGTAGGGCACCTATGGTATAAGGAAGAGGTAGGGCACCTATGGTATAAGGAAGAGGTAGGGCACCTATAGTATAAGGAAGAGGTAGGGAACCTATAGTATAAGGAACAGGTAGGGCACCTATAGTATAAGGAAGAGTTAGGGCACCTATGGTATAAGGAAGAGGTAGGGCACCTATGGTATAAGGAAGAGGTAGGGCACCTATAGTATAAGGAAGAGGTAGGGCACCTATGGTATAAGGAAGAGGTAGGGCACCTATAGTATAAGGAAGAGGTAGGGCACCTATGGTATAAGGAAGAGGTAGGGCACCTATGGTATAAGGAAGAGGTAGGGCACCTATAGTATAAGGAAGAGGTAGGGCACCTATGGTATAAGGAAGAGGTAGGGCACCTATAGTATAAGGAAGAGGTAGGGCACCTATGGTATAAGGAAGAGGTAGGGCACCTATAGTATAAGGAAGAGGTAGGGCACCTATGGTATAAGGAAGAGGTAGGGCACCTATAGTATAAGGAAGAGGTAGGTCACCTATAGTATAAGGAAGAGGTAGGGCACCTATGGTATAAGGAACAGGTAGGGCACCTATAGTATAAGGAAGAGGTAGGGCACCTATGGTATAAGGAAGAGGTAGGGAGCCTATAGTATAAGGAAGAGGTAGGGCACCTATGGTATAAGGAAGAGGTAGGGCACTTATAGTATAAGGAAGAGGTAGGGCACCTATGGTATAAGGAAGAGGTAGGGCACCTATGGTATAAGGAAGAGGTAGGGCACCTATGGTATAAAGAAGAGATAGGGCACCTATAGTATAAGGAAGAGATAGGGCACCTATAGTATAAGGATTTAAGGGGTTTTCTGGGATCAGAATATTAATGAATTAGAATTATATGGATTATCATTAGGTTAGGCCATTAATATCAAATATGTGGGGTCCAACTCTTGGCACCTCTGCTGATCAGCTACTGGTATTTGATGGGTCTGAGGTGCATCGATGTAGGATATGGCCTTCTTTGAAGCAAATACCGGCAAAGCTGCAATACCCCGAACCACTACTGGCAAGACCATGGACGGCACCAAGAGCCCGGGCCCTGGGGCCATCTCAAACAGCTAATCGGTGGGGGTGCTGAATGTCGGACACCAACCCTAATGACAACCCATCAATATCCTGGCCCTGGAAACCCCTTCAATGAGCAGGAACCAAGATATTCTCTATAGTCACATCAGATGGTGGGGCCCGAGCGGTGGGACCCCTAATGAGCTGGTCTCCTGGTGACTGATCATTAGACAAGGAGCGGACCCCCTCCCCCCCCGGAACACAAGCAATAACATCACCGCGGATTACAGACATTGATTTGTCTCCAAAATGTCTTGTTTTATATTTTTCCATCGATTTTTTTTTTTTTACCTGGAATTTATTTGACTGTTTTTGGCTTTTCGTTGGGTTTTGTTATTTTAAACTGATTATTCATCAGTAGGAATGATACCGTCCGCGTGTAAACAAGTCGCTGCAATACGAAGCGGCCGACAGACGTGCGCGGTGAGATTCATAGATCAGTCGTAACGAGGAAACCGGCAACTTAATGTGAGGCTCGGATACCATAACTAAAATTACATTTGCACATTGCAGCGGTTAGTGCGAGTGTAGCCGGCAAATGATTCCTTCACAGCTCATTGGGCCGGTGATGTAGATGATAAATCTAACCTGGAGGCTTATTGATTAGTATTATTACAATGACAGCAAAATCACCGGCAAAACAGCGAAGACGCAATTACAGCGAGGAGAAAAAGAGGACGAGAACGCCACATATACTCATTAATAATGGAAGATGATCAGTAAGAGGCCGAAAACATGGAGGCTGTCACCTCCAGACACAGCACAATGAGAGGGTAATATATAGCATAGATCAAACACAGGGGCAGTATTATAGTAGTTATAGTCTTGTACATAGGAGGTAGTATTATAGTAGTTATATTCTTGTACATAGGGGGCAGTATTATAGTAGTTATATTCTTGTACAGAGGAGCAGTATTATAGTAGTTATATTCTTGTACATAGGAGTAGTATTATAGTAGTTATATTCTTGTACATAGGAGCAGTATTATAGTAGTTATATTCTTGTACATAGGAGCAGTATTATAGTAGTTATATTCTTGTACATAGGAGGTAGTATTATAGTAGTTATATTCTTGTACATAGGAGCAGTATTATAGTAGTTATATTCTTGTACATAGGGGGTAGTATTATAGTAGTTATATTCTTGTACATAGGAGCAGTATTATAGTAGTTATATTCTTGTACATAGGAGCAGTATTATAGTAGTTATATTCTTGTACATAGGGGCAGTATTATAGTAGTTATATTCTTGTACATAGGAGTAGTATTATAGTAGTTATAGTCTTGTACATAGAGGGCAGTATTATAGTAGTTATATTCTTGTATACAGGAGGTAGTATTATAGGAGTTATATTCTTGTACATAGGAGCAGTATTATAGTAGTTATATTCTTGTACATAGGAGCAGTATTATAGTAGTTATATTCTTGTACATAGGAGCAGTATTATAGTAGTTATATTCTTGTACATAGGAGCAGTATTATAGTAGTTATATTCTTGTACATAGGAGGTAGTATTATAGTAGTTATATTCTTGTACATAGGAGGTAGTATTATAGTAGTTATATTCTTGTACATAGGAGGTAGTATTATAGTAGTTATATTCTTGTACAAAGGAGGTAGTATTATAGTAGTTATATTCTTGTACATAGGAGGCAGTATTATAGTAGTTATATTCTTGTACATAGGGGGCAGTATTATAGTAGTTATATTCTTGTACATAGGAGGTAGTATTATAGTAGTTATATTCTTGTACATAGGAGGTAGTATTATAGTAGTTATATTCTTGTACATAGGAGCAGTATTATAGTAGTTATATTCTTGTACATAGGAGCAGTATTATAGTAGTTATATTCTTGTACATAGGAGGTAGTATTATAGTAGTTATATTCTTGTACATAGGAGCAGTATTATAGTAGTTATATTCTTGTACATAGGGGCAGTATTATAGTAGTTATATTCTTGTACATAGGAGTAGTATTATAGTAGTTATATTCTTGTACATAGGAGTAGTATTATAGTAGTTATAGTCTTGTACATAGAGGGCAGTATTATAGTAGTTATATTCTTGTATATAGGAGGTAGTATTATAGGAGTTATATTCTTGTACATAGGAGCAGTATTATAGTAGTTATATTCTTGTACATAGGAGCAGTATTATAGTAGTTATATTCTTGTACATAGGAGCAGTATTATAGTAGTTATATTCTTGTACATAGGAGGTAGTATTATAGTAGTTATATTCTTGTACATAGGAGGTAGTATTATAGTAGTTATATTCTTGTACATAGGAGGTAGTATTATAGTAGTTATATTCTTGTACATAGGAGGTAGTATTATAGTAGTTATATTCTTGTACATAGGAGGTAGTATTATAGTAGTTATATTCTTGTACATAGGAGCAGTATTATAGTAGTTATATTCTTGTACATAGGAGCAGTATTATAGTAGTTATATTCTTGTACATAGGAGGTAGTATTATAGTAGTTATATTCTTGTACATAGGAGCAGTATTATAGTAGTTATATTCTTGTACATAGGAGCAGTATTATAGTAGTTATATTCTTGTACATAGGAGCAGTATTATAGTAGTTATATTCTTGTACATAGGGGCAGTATTATAGTAGTTATATTCTTGTACATAGGAGTAGTATTATAGTAGTTATAGTCTTGTACATAGAGGGCAGTATTATAGTAGTTATATTCTTGTATATAGGAGGTAGTATTATAGGAGTTATATTCTTGTACATAGGAGCAGTATTATAGTAGTTATATTCTTGTACATAGGAGCAGTATTATAGTAGTTATATTCTTGTACATAGGAGCAGTATTATAGTAGTTATATTCTTGTACATAGGAGCAGTATTATAGTAGTTATATTCTTGTACATAGGAGCAGTATTATAGTAGTTATATTCTTGTACATAGGAGGTAGTATTATAGTAGTTATATTCTTGTACATAGGAGGTAGTATTATAGTAGTTATATTCTTGTACATAGGAGGTAGTATTATAGTAGTTATATTCTTGTACAAAGGAGGTAGTATTATAGTAGTTATATTCTTGTACATAGGAGGCAGTATTATAGTAGTTATATTCTTGTACATAGGGGGCAGTATTATAGTAGTTATATTCTTGTACATAGGAGGTAGTATTATAGTAGTTATATTCTTGTACATAGGAGGTAGTATTATAGTAGTTATATTCTTGTACAAAGGAGGTAGTATTATAGTAGTTATATTCTTGTACATAGGAGGCAGTATTATAGTAGTTATATTCTTGTACATAGGGGGCAGTATTATAGTAGTTATATTCTTGTACATAGGAGCAGTATTATAGTAGTTATATTCTTGTACATAGGAGGTAGTATTATAGTAGTTATATTCTTGTACATAGGAGCAGTATTATAGTAGTTATATTCTTGTACATAGGAGCAGTATTATAGTAGTTATATTCTTGTACATAGGAGGTAGTATTATAGTAGTTATATTCTTGTACATAGGAGCAGTATTATAGTAGTTATATTCTTGTACATAGGGGCAGTATTATAGTAGTTATATTCTTGTACATAGGAGTAGTATTATAGTAGTTATAGTCTTGTACATAGAGGGCAGTATTATAGTAGTTATATTCTTGTATACAGGAGGTAGTATTATAGGAGTTATATTCTTGTACATAGGAGCAGTATTATAGTAGTTATATTCTTGTACATAGGAGCAGTATTATAGTAGTTATATTCTTGTACATAGGAGCAGTATTATAGTAGTTATATTCTTGTACATAGGAGCAGTATTATAGTAGTTATATTCTTGTACATAGGAGGTAGTATTATAGTAGTTATATTCTTGTACATAGGAGGTAGTATTATAGTAGTTATATTCTTGTACATAGGAGGTAGTATTATAGTAGTTATATTCTTGTACAAAGGAGGTAGTATTATAGTAGTTATATTCTTGTACATAGGAGGCAGTATTATAGTAGTTATATTCTTGTACATAGGGGGCAGTATTATAGTAGTTATATTCTTGTACATAGGAGGTAGTATTATAGTAGTTATATTCTTGTACATAGGAGGTAGTATTATAGTAGTTATATTCTTGTACATAGGAGCAGTATTATAGTAGTTATATTCTTGTACATAGGAGCAGTATTATAGTAGTTATATTCTTGTACATAGGAGGTAGTATTATAGTAGTTATATTCTTGTACATAGGAGCAGTATTATAGTAGTTATATTCTTGTACATAGGGGCAGTATTATAGTAGTTATATTCTTGTACATAGGAGTAGTATTATAGTAGTTATATTCTTGTACATAGGAGTAGTATTATAGTAGTTATAGTCTTGTACATAGAGGGCAGTATTATAGTAGTTATATTCTTGTATATAGGAGGTAGTATTATAGGAGTTATATTCTTGTACATAGGAGCAGTATTATAGTAGTTATATTCTTGTACATAGGAGCAGTATTATAGTAGTTATATTCTTGTACATAGGAGCAGTATTATAGTAGTTATATTCTTGTACATAGGAGGTAGTATTATAGTAGTTATATTCTTGTACATAGGAGCAGTATTATAGTAGTTATATTCTTGTATATAGGGGGCAGTATTATAGTAGTTATATTCTTGTACATAGGAGTAGTATTATAGTAGTTATATTCTTGTACATAGGAGGCAGTATTATAGTAGTTATATTCTTGTACATAGGAGCAGTATTATAGTAGTTATATTCTTGTACATAGGAGCAGTATTATAGTAGTTATATTCTTGTACATAGCAGTATTATAGTAGTTATATTCTTGTACATAGGGGGTAGTATTATAGTAGTTATATTCTTGTACATAGGAGGTAGTATTATAGTAGTTATATTCTTGTACATAGGAGCAGTATTATAGTAGTTATATTCTTGTACATAGGAGCAGTATTATAGTAGTTATATTCTTGTACATAGGAGGTAGTATTATAGTAGTTATATTCTTGTACATAGGAGCAGTATTATAGTAGTTATATTCTTGTACATAGGAGCAGTATTATAGTAGTTATATTCTTGTACATAGGAGCAGTATTATAGTAGTTATATTCTTGTACATAGGGGCAGTATTATAGTAGTTATATTCTTGTACATAGGAGTAGTATTATAGTAGTTATAGTCTTGTACATAGAGGGCAGTATTATAGTAGTTATATTCTTGTATATAGGAGGTAGTATTATAGGAGTTATATTCTTGTACATAGGAGCAGTATTATAGTAGTTATATTCTTGTACATAGGAGCAGTATTATAGTAGTTATATTCTTGTACATAGGAGCAGTATTATAGTAGTTATATTCTTGTACATAGGAGCAGTATTATAGTAGTTATATTCTTGTACATAGGAGCAGTATTATAGTAGTTATATTCTTGTACATAGGAGGTAGTATTATAGTAGTTATATTCTTGTACATAGGAGGTAGTATTATAGTAGTTATATTCTTGTACATAGGAGGTAGTATTATAGTAGTTATATTCTTGTACAAAGGAGGTAGTATTATAGTAGTTATATTCTTGTACATAGGAGGCAGTATTATAGTAGTTATATTCTTGTACATAGGGGGCAGTATTATAGTAGTTATATTCTTGTACATAGGAGGTAATATTATAGTAGTTATATTCTTGTACATAGGAGGTAGTATTATAGTAGTTATATTCTTGTACAAAGGAGGTAGTATTATAGTAGTTATATTCTTGTACATAGGAGGCAGTATTATAGTAGTTATATTCTTGTACATAGGGGGCAGTATTATAGTAGTTATATTCTTGTACATAGGAGCAGTATTATAGTAGTTATATTCTTGTACATAGGAGGTAGTATTATAGTAGTTATATTCTTGTACATAGGAGCAGTATTATAGTAGTTATATTCTTGTACATAGGAGCAGTATTATAGTAGTTATATTCTTGTACATAGGAGGTAGTATTATAGTAGTTATTTTCTTGTACATAGGAGCAGTATTATAGTAGTTATATTCTTGTACATAGGGGCAGTATTATAGTAGTTATATTCTTGTACATAGGAGTAGTATTATAGTAGTTATAGTCTTGTACATAGAGGGCAGTATTATAGTAGTTATATTCTTGTATACAGGAGGTAGTATTATAGGAGTTATATTCTTGTACATAGGAGCAGTATTATAGTAGTTATATTCTTGTACATAGGAGCAGTATTATAGTAGTTATATTCTTGTACATAGGAGCAGTATTATAGTAGTTATATTCTTGTACATAGGAGCAGTATTATAGTAGTTATATTCTTGTACATAGGAGGTAGTATTATAGTAGTTATATTCTTGTACATAGGAGGTAGTATTATAGTAGTTATATTCTTGTACATAGGAGGTAGTATTATAGTAGTTATATTCTTGTACAAAGGAGGTAGTATTATAGTAGTTATATTCTTGTACATAGGAGGCAGTATTATAGTAGTTATATTCTTGTACATAGGGGGCAGTATTATAGTAGTTATATTCTTGTACATAGGAGGTAGTATTATAGTAGTTATATTCTTGTACATAGGAGGTAGTATTATAGTAGTTATATTCTTGTGCATAGGAGCAGTATTATAGTAGTTATATTCTTGTACATAGGAGCAGTATTATAGTAGTTATATTCTTGTACATAGGAGGTAGTATTATAGTAGTTATATTCTTGTACATAGGAGCAGTATTATAGTAGTTATATTCTTGTACATAGGGGCAGTATTATAGTAGTTATATTCTTGTACATAGGAGTAGTATTATAGTAGTTATATTCTTGTACATAGGAGTAGTATTATAGTAGTTATAGTCTTGTACATAGAGGGCAGTATTATAGTAGTTATATTCTTGTATATAGGAGGTAGTATTATAGGAGTTATATTCTTGTACATAGGAGCAGTATTATAGTAGTTATATTCTTGTACATAGGAGCAGTATTATAGTAGTTATATTCTTGTACATAGGAGCAGTATTATAGTAGTTATATTCTTGTACATAGGAGGTAGTATTATAGTAGTTATATTCTTGTACATAGGAGCAGTATTATAGTAGTTATATTCTTGTACATAGGGGGCAGTATTATAGTAGTTATATTCTTGTACATAGGAGTAGTATTATAGTAGTTATATTCTTGTACATAGGAGGCAGTATTATAGTAGTTATATTCTTGTACATAGGAGCAGTATTATAGTAGTTATATTCTTGTACATAGGAGCAGTATTATAGTAGTTATATTCTTGTACATAGCAGTATTATAGTAGTTATATTCTTGTACATAGGGGGTAGTATTATAGTAGTTATATTCTTGTACATAGGAGGTAGTATTATAGTAGTTATATTCTTGCACATAGGAGTAGTATTATAGTAGTTATATTCTTGTACATAGGAGCAGTATTATAGTAGTTATATTCTTGTACATAGGAGTAGTATTATAGTAGTTATATTCTTGTACATAGCTGAAGTATTATAGTAGTTATATTCTTGTACATAGGAGCAGTATTATAGTAGTTATATTCTTGTACATAGGAGCAGTATTATAGTAGTTATATTCTTGTACATAGGAGGTAGTATTATAGTAGTTATATTCTTGTACATAGGAGTAGTATTATAGTAGTTATATTCTTGTACATAGGAGCAGTATTATAGTAGTTATATTCTTGTACATAGGAGTAGTATTATAGTAGTTATATTCTTGTACATAGCTGAAGTATTATAGTAGTTATATTCTTGTACATAGGAGCAGTATTATAGTAGTTATATTCTTGTACATAGGAGCAGTATTATAGTAGTTATATTCTTCTACATAGGAGCAGTATTATAGTAGTTATATTCTTGTACATAGGAGTAGTATTATAGTAGTTATATTCTTGTACATAGGAGCAGTATTATAGTAGTTATATTCTTGTACATAGGAGCAGTATTATAGTAGTTATATTCTTGTACATAGGAGTAGTATTATAGTAGTTATATTCTTGTACATACAGTACAGACCAAAAGTTTGGACACACCTTCTCATTCCAAGAGTTTTCTGTATTTTCATGACTATAAAAATTGTAGATTCACACTGAAGGCATCAAAACTATGAATTAACACATGTGGAATTATGTACTTAACAAAAAAGTGTGAAACAACTGAAAATATGTCTTATATTCTAGGTTCTTCAAAGTAGCCACCTTTTGCTTTGATTACTGCTTTGCACACTCTTGGCATTCTCTTGATGAGCTTCAAGAGGTAGTCACCTGTAATGGTTTTCACTTCACAGGTGTGCCCTGTCAGGTATAATAAGTGAGATTTCTTGCCTTATAAATGGGGTTGGGACCATCAGTTGTGTTGTTGAGAAGTCAGGTGGATACAGAGCTGTTAGTCCTACTGAATGGAGTGTTAGAATTTGTATTATGGCAAGAAAAAAAGCAGCTAAGTAAAGAAAAACGAGTGGCCAGCATTACTTTAAGAAATGAAGGTCAGTCAGTCCGAAAAATTGGAAAAACTTTGAAAGTGTCCCCAAGTGCAGTGGCCAAAACCATCAAGCGCTACAAAGAATCTGGCTCACATGAGGACCGCCCCAGGAAAGGAAGACCAAGAGTCACCTCTGCTGCGGAGGATAAGTTCATCCGAGTCACCAGCCTCAGAAATCGCAGGTTAACAGCAGCTCAGATTAGAGACCAGGTCAATGCCACACAGAGTTCTAGCCGCAGACACATCTCTACAACAACTGCTAAGAGGAGACTGTGTGCAGCAGGCCTTCATGGTAAAATAGCTGCTAGGAAACCACTGCTAAGGACAGGCAACAAGCACAAGAAGAACACAAGGAATGGACATTAGACCTGTGGAAATCTGTGCTTTGGTCTGATGAGTCCAAATTTGAGATCTTTGGTTCCAACCACCGTGTCTTTGTGCGACGCAGAAAAGGTGAACAAATGGACTCTACATGCCTGGTTCCCACCGTGTAGCATGGAGGAGGAGGTGTGATGGTGTGGGAATGCTTTGCTGGGGACACTGTTGGGGATTTATTCAAAACTGAAGGAAAACTGAACCAGCATGTTTACCACAGCATCTTGCAGAGGTATGCTATTCCATCCAGTTTGCGTTTAGTTGGTCCATCATTTATTTTTCAACAGGACAATGACCCCAAACACACCTCCAGACTGTGTAAGGGCTATTTGACCAAGAAGGAGAGTGATGGGGTGCTACGCCAGATGACCTGGCCTCCACAGTCACCAGACCTGAACCCAATCCAGATGGTTTGGGGTGAGCTGGACCGCAGAGTGAAGGCAAAAGGGCCAACAAGTGCTAAGCTTCTCTGGGAACTCCTTCAAGACTGTTGGAAGACCATTTCAGGTGACTACCTCTTGAAGCTCATCAAGAGAATGCCAAGAGTGTGCAAAGCAGTAATCAAAGCAAAAGGTGGCTACTTTGAAGAACCTAGAATATAAGACATATTTTCAGTTGTTTCACACTTTTTTGTTAAGTATATAATTCCACATGTGGTAATTCATAGTTTTGATGCCTTCAGTGTGAATCTACAATTTTTATAGTCATGAAAATACAGAAAACTCTTGGAATGAGAAGGTGTGTCCAAACTTTTGGTCTGTACTGTAGGAGCGGTATTATAGTAGTTATATTCTTGTACATAGGAGCAGTATTATAGTAGTTATATTCTTGTACATAGGGGCAGTATTATAGTAGTTATATTCTTGTACATAGGAGTAGTATTATAGTAGTTATATTCTTGTACATAGGAGCAGTATTATAGTAGTTATATTCTTGTACATAGGAGGTAGTATTATAGTAGTTATATTCTTGTACATAGGGAGCAGTATTATAGTAGTTATATTCTTGTACATAGGAGGTAGTATTATAGTAGTTATATTCTTGTACATAGGAGGTAGTATTATAGTATTATATTCTTGTACATAGGGAGCAGTATTATAGTAGTTATATTCTTGTACATAGGAGGTAGTATTATAGTAGTTATATTCTTGTACATAGGAGGTAGTATTATAGTATTATATTCTTGTACATAGGGAGCAGTATTATAGTAGTTATATTCTTGTACATAGGAGGCAGTATTATAGTAGTTATATTCTTGTACATAGGAGCAGTATTATAGTAGTTATATTCTTGTACATAGGAGCAGTATTATAGTAGTTATATTCTTGTACATAGGAGGTAGTATTATAGTAGTTATATTCTTGTACATAGGAGCAGTATTATAGTAGTTATATTCTTGTACATAGGAGTAGTATTATAGTAGTTATATTCTTGTACATAGGAGCAGTATTATAGTAGTTATATTCTTGTACATAGGAGCAGTATTATAGTAGTTATATCCTTGTACATAGGAGCAGTATTATAGTAGTTATATTCTTGTACATAGGAGTAGTATTATAGTAGTTATATTCTAGTACATAGGAGCAGTATTATAGTAGTTATATTCTTGTACATAGGGAGCAGTATTATATTAGTTATATTCTTGTACATAGGAGCAGTATTATAGTAGTTATATTCTTGTACATAGGGGCAGTATTATAGTAGTTATATTCTTATACATAGGGGGCAGTATTATAGCAGTTATATTCTTATACATAGGGGGCAGTATCATAGCAGTTATATTTGTATATCATTTAGCAATATGTATTTCATGAAATGTAACGTTCTGCACCTGTAATCCTGATAATTTATTGGATTTGCTCGTCTTTGGCTTACAGGTAAGTGGACATATGTATATACCTTGTATGGTGTTTACCTTCTTATCTATAAGCACCTTATACAGTTTGTTCCCAGTTATTTCTGATAAATGGATTTCATTATATACTTGGCGGTTTTCAGGCAGGATCCTCTATATCTATATTATTATTTCTTGGTTGTGTAGTGACTGCTGACTCTTTACATCTTTGTCCATCAGGTTATATAGTTTAATATGGAGGATTTGCTACGGATGGGGATGAACTCCATATATTAAGCAGAGTCTATTATCCTACAATCGGCTGATTTGCTGCAAAAATATGTTCCGGTGACAAATCAGTGATGGCAATTACAGAGGTATAGACGGATCGGGAGGATATACTGGCAGCTGTCACACTGAAGCGGGGTCATAATTACTTGTTTATACTGGAATATGAGGAATAATATTGTTCAGTCACTGACTTCATACGATTTAGAGGAAACACTTGACTGGGTCGGTTAGTATGTGTATGAGGGAGGGGGTCGGGACTGCAGGGGCAGGTGTCCTATTATTGCCCTGAAGCCATGGTTGTGAAATCAGCTGCTCCAGTTGGGCGATTTCAGCCCCAGGATCTTGTTCTTGGTTCATTAGAACTGCTGAGATATAAGTACAGTATGACAGATCTGCGGCACTGATAGTTCTGATGGGTGGGCACTGGGGGGTGGGGTGGGGAGACAATCTCTTCTATGCTCTTCTTCCTAAATTGTATTCAGATTGCAATCCAAAAGGTAAAAACGGAGGAAGTCTTTATTTATCATTTTTTTTATATTTGTTACAAAGTATTAATGGTTTTATTTGCTACTATCTTAAAAAGGTATCTCAAAGGGGTTCTTATGACCTATCCACAAGACAGGTTGTAACCTGTTGACCAGAGGGGAGCCATCTCCACCATGTGAATAGACCAGAGAGTCACACACATTGCTGCTCCTTTCATTCTTTATTGGACTGCCACTAGATATGGCAAACCTCTCAAGATTCATTTCACATTTGAGTCCCTGATTTGTTTCTGGTCTAATACATAGTGTATGACACTGTCAGGACTCCTAGGACTATATATCTATAATACATAGTGTATGACACTGTCAGGGCTGCTAGGACTATATATCTACAATACATAGTGTATGATACTGTCAGGACTCCTAGGACTATATATCTATAATACATAGTGTATGACACTGTCAGGGCTCCTAGGACTATATATCTATAATACATAGTGTATGATACTGTCAGGACTCCTAGGACTATATATCTATAATACATAGTGTATGACACTGTCAGGGCTCCTAGGACTATATATGTATAATACATAGTGTATGACACTGTCAGGGCTCCTAGGATTATATATCTATAATACATAGTGTATGACACTGTCAGGGCTCCTAGGACTATATATCTATAATACATAGCGTATGACACTATCAGGGCTCCTAGGACTATATATCTATAATACATAGTGTATGACACTGTCAGGGCTCCTAGGACTATATATCTATAATACATAGTGTATGACACTGTCATGACTCCTAGGACTATATATCTATAATACATAGTGTATGACACTGTCAGGGGTCCTAGGAATGTATATCTATAATACATAGTGTATGACACTGTCAGGGCTCCTAGGACTATATATCTATAATACATAGTGTATGACACTGTCAGGACTCCTAGGACTATATATCTATAATACATAGTATATGACACTGTCAGGGGTCCTAGGACTATATATCTATAATACATAGTGTATGACACTGTCAGGGCTCCTAGGACTATATATCTATAATACATAGTGTATGACAGTGTCAGGGCTCCTAGGACTATATATCTATAATACATAGTGTATGACACTGTCAGGGCTCCTAGGACTATATATCTATAATACATAGTGTATGACACTGTCAGGGGTCCTAGGAATGTATATCTATAATACATAGTGTATGACACTGAAAGGACTCCTAGGACTATATATCTATAATACATAGTGTATGACACTGTCAGGGCTCCTAGGACTATATATCTATAATACATAGTGTATGACACTGTCAGGACTCCTAGGACTATATATCTATAATACATAGTGTATGACACTGTCAGGACTCCTAGGACTATATATCTATAACACATAGTGTATGACACTGTCAGGACTCCTAGGACTATATATCTATAACACATAGTGTATGACACTGTCAGGGGTCCTAGGAATGTATATCTATAATACATAGTGTATGGCACTGTCAGGACTCCTAGGACTATATATCTATAATACATAGTGTATGACACTGTCAGGGCTCCTAGGACTATATATCTATAATACATAGTGTATGACACTGTCAGGACTCCTAGGACTATATATATCTATAATACATAGTGTATGACACTGTCAGTGCTCCTAGGACTATATATCTATAATACATAGTGTATGACACTGTCAGGACTCCTAGGACTTTATATCTATAATACATAGTGTATGACACTGTCAGGGCTCCTAGGACTATATATCTATAATACATAGTGTATGACACTGTCAGGGCTCCTAAGACTATATACAGTGCCTTGTGAAAGTATTCGGTCCCCTTGAACTTTTCAACCTTTTGCCACATTTCAGGCTTCAAACATAAGGATATAAAATTTAAATTTTTTGGTGAAGAATCAACAACAAGTGGGACACAATCGTGAAGTGGAACGAAATTTATTGGATATTTAAATCTTTTGTAAAAAATAAAAAACTGAAAAGTGGGGCGTGCCAAATTATTCGGCCCCCTTAAGTTAATACTTTGTAGCGCCACCTTTTGCTGCGATTACAGATGCAAGTCGCTTGGGTTTTGTCTCTATCAGTTTTGCACATGGAGAGACTGAAATTCTTGCCCATTCTTCCCTGGAAAACAGCTGGAGCTCAGTGAGGTTGGATGGAGAGCGTTTGTGAACAGCAGTTTTCAGCTCTTTCCACAGATTCTCGATTGGATTCAGGTCTGGACTTTGACTTGGCCATTCTAACACCTGGATACGTTTATTTGTGAACCATTCCATTGTAGATTTGGCTTTATGTTTGGGATCATTGTCTTGTTGGAAGATAAATCTCCGTCCCAGTCTCAGGTCTTTTGCAGACTCCAACAGGTTTTCTTCCAGAATGGTCCTGTATTTGGCTCCATCCATCTTCCCATCAATTTTAACCATCTTCACATCTGCACAAATCTGGCCTTTATGGAAGAGTGGCAAGAAGAAAGCCATTTCTTAAAGATATCCATAAAAGTCACCTGGGAGACACCAAACATGTGGAAGAAGGTGCTCTGCTCAGATGAAACCAAAATCCAACTTTTTGGCCACAATGCAAAACGATATGTTTGGCGTAAAAGCAACAGCTCATCCCCCTGAACACACCATCCCCACTGTCACACATGGTGGGGGCAGCATCATGGTTTGGGCCTGCTTTTCTTCAGCAGGGACAGGGAAGATGGTTAAAATTGATGGGAAGATGGATGGAGCCAAATACAGGACCATTCTGGAAGAAAACCTGTTGGAGTCTGCAAAAGACCTGAGACTGGGACGGAGATTTATCTTCCAACAAGACAATGATCCCAAACATAAAGCCAAATCTACAATGGAATGGTTCCCAAATAAACGTATCCAGGTGTTAGAATGGCCAAGTCAAAGTCCAGACCTGAATCCAATCGAGAATCTGTGGAAAGAGCTGAAAACTGCTGTTCACAAACGCTCTCCATCCAACCTCACTGAGCTCCAGCTGTTTTCCAGGGAAGAATGGGCAAGAATTTCAGTCTCTCCATGTGCAAAACTAATAGAGACCTACCCCAAGCGGCTTGCAGCTGTAATCGCAGCAAAAGGGGGCGCTACAAAGTATTAACTTAAGGGGGCCGAATAATTTGGCACGCCCCACTTTTCAGTTTTTTTATTTTTTACAAAAGTTTAAAATATCCAATAAATTTCGTTCCACTTCAGCGAATTGAAAGAATGTAGAAAGTTTAGAAGAATAGCTCAACTCTGAAGCAAAAAAAAAAAAAAGAAATGTAAGCCATAATTCTATCTTCTCTTCCTAGTGCGACAAACACCAAAGAAAACTAAACACACCCCTTTAGATAAGCCGCACCCCTCCTGACATCAGCCAAGACATGTAGAAATCCCGGGTGCCTTTTGCTTCTTTGCAGTTGCCCCTGCGGTCTAACCAGAAGTCAATTGTTTGCTGTATTTCCTGTTTTATGGTCTTGTTCACACATCTTTTATTTTTCAGATGGGTGATATTTGGGATAACACATAACTCTGCTTATTTTTATCTCGAGTGCTGGGCATAGATTTTTTTTTTTTACATTTTTGACACTTTTCTATGTCTCTGGGCACATGGATGACATCTCTGTGCGGTTGGTGAATTTCCTGGACACATAGACTACAATGGAGTCTCACGGTCTGCAAAATGGACCTACATTGAGAAGGTTCCTCAGCGCGACCTCTGCCTATCCCCATTAAAGCCAGGGAGCGCGCATGCCGCGGATGTGTGAATAAGGCCCTAAACTAATTATTACACATGACGGATTGTATCATTATTACCGACACCCCCTTCATTGTATGCCATCAGCTCTAATTAATAACTTACCTGCAAATGAGCAACTTCCGATTTGTCAAATAATTAGGAAAAAAATCTTCAAAATCTCTGACATTTTTGAGAATTTTCTCCGTCGCTTTGGCTAATCATCCCGGTTCTACATACAGAGTCATTGTCTAATAAAGCACGGGTGTGAACGCCTCACCTAATGCTGTTACTTGCCGTGATACTAGGCGAGATTATTAGGCGGAGTTCACACTCACACTAATAAAGCGGCGTGCAGCCATAACAGCGGGATCTTCTTCTTCTTCCTTTATCCCGTCTATCTCTGTGTAACATAATAATTTAGAAACTTTGCTAATGTTTGTGCTGTTTTGCCTCTTCTTGTTTGGCCCCCGCTGGGTCCTATGGCCGCCCCATGCCCTCGTCTGCAGACCACCCTGCCCGCCATCTTATACCGCCAAGTCTAATTGAATGGTCCTAATGAAATCTGTGGGAGGAGGAGACGTTAATGTCTTCATTCTCTGCTCTTTATTCCTCAGGAAACAATTATTAGAAGTCGCCGGCGAGGCGCAGAATTTCAGCGTCTTAACAATGCAATACTTTGGGAATATGTATATATATATATAGATATACTGTATACACAGTATATACATAGGTAGAGACACATATAGACATATATAGACCCCACAGGCTGCAATTACCTGGGATTATCATATTGGGTCCCCCCCCCATACTATGACGCCAGCACATTGTAAGTCTATGGAGCAGGTGCAGCCGTAACATCCCCATCATTGTCCGCCTACACAATTGTGTATAATAAACCTACAAAAGAATAATTGCAAACTGTAAGAGCGTATTCACATGGCGCAGTTACAGCCACACCAGGGATAAGCTGCTCACAGGGCTGATGCTTTTGCTGGAGTTTCCTAATTTTACGGGTGAATCACATTTATGTAACACGAATCACCTGGAAAATCAAAAACAGCTGCAAAAACAGCAAGCATCATGTGAATGTGACCGCACTACAAGTCCCAGCATAACATAGTAATGTATTATTACACAGAGGAACACTAAGGCTCCATACACACAACAAAGTGCGCAATCCGAAGGCTGGGACCATTTTATATTGTTTTCAATGACTCGGATCTGTGAAAAGGAATCTGAATAGGACGTGCTCTAAAAATATCTGAACGGAAGACGCTCAGACTGCGCACTGTGCATGAAGAATGGACTGCAAATCCCAGCATAACAGAGTCATGCATTATTACACAGAGGGACGCTGGGATACTACAAGTCCCAGCATAACCTAGTAGTAATAAATATGCAGTAGAGAACCCACAAGTCCCAGCATAATCTAGTAATAAATACACAGAGGAACACTGAGGCACTACAAGTCCCAGCATAACCTAGTAATAAATACACAGAGGAACACTGAGGCACTACAAGTCCCAGCATAACCTAGTAATAAATACACAGAGGAACACTGAGGCACTACAAGTCCCAGCATAACCTAGTAATAAATACACAGAGGAACACTGAGGCACTACAATTCCCAGCATATCCTAGTAATAAATACACAGAGGAACACTGAGGCACTACAATTCCCAGCATAACCTAGTAATAAATACACAGAGGAACACTGAGGCACTATAAGTCCCAGCATAACCTAGTAATAAATACACAGAGGAACACTGAGGGACTACAAGTCCCAGCATAACCTAGTAATAACTACATGCACAGTGGAGCAGAACACTCGGCTCACCTACCCCAGGGCTGATCTGAGGTCACGGGGAAGACTCTATAAGTGGGCAGAGTTCAGCTCCGGGGGTCTCCCATATTGTGATACGGATCACCAGTGTGAATGGTCTGTTGATCCCGCAGATCATTCCTATATTAGGGGATGGGTGTAGGAATGACCTCAGGTAACCCCGGAGTCCTTCTCTCTCTGTATTTTTGGGTGACATTGGATGACCCCATTTTGTTGGTTACGTTGTATCATCGTCTATAACTACAGTCAGTGATTCGCCTCTCACGGACCGCATGTTACGTAAACCATAAAGTACACAAAGTCCACTTAATATCTAAGGAGGACGGTTACAAAACTCGCCGAATCTGCAGACAAAGGTAATAAAAATTAAGCCGAATTTTGTCGCTGACTAGAATCGGATGTAAGCAAAATGCGACATAGTATAAATGAATTCACCGAATCCGCCAGAGACGTTTTATTACATCTGCGCAAAGGATGTCATAAATATGGCTGCCGCCAGGCCTGGTGCGTGACGTCTGTACCGTCCTAATGCAGGTGAGTCTGGAGCACTAAGGATATCCAGGACGTGAGGGGTTAAGTGGTAAAGCCTCCGCTCAGCACTTTCCTGGCCCCTTTAGGTTCAGTTCCTGCTTTTGGAAGTGTTGATCGATGAGGCTGCCGCGTGCCGAGCCTTGGGACACGAAAACAATAAGAAGGGGAACTACAGGTAATGAGAACTGTTTTTTTTTTTTTTTTTCCCACAACGTAGGTTTGGCGTCAATTAGAGCAGAACGCCAGGCGCACGCTCCTGCGCAGTGACACAAGAGGAGGGACGCGGGCCCAGATCATCAGATTTATGGGGGATCATTCCTAATAATGAGCACATTTGTAAGATGTCCAAGTGGCAACAGCAAATCTGACGCGGCTTCTTCTTGTGCCCATAGCGATGGTTACTCTAAGGCCTTGTTCACACGTCAGGGTTTTGTGATGTGTGAATTAGGACTAAGTGACATGTAGTGCAGCGGTGCTGTCTACCCCCAGTGTAAGGGCTCATGCACATGGCAGAGCGGCGTGTAGGGTCATGTGTAGGAGGCAGATCCCTGCTATGAGGCTCCACCTCTGTCTGCTGCCGTAAAGGCTCTGATACTGTATATATGGAGCCATGCCTATAGGGGAGTATAGATCTATATACATGGCATGCAATGCAGCTTATACATGGAGGTCATACAGATCCCTGCTATGGAGCTGCACAACCTCTGTCTGCTGCCATACAGGGTCTGTGATACGGAGTTATACATCTAGTGTGTATAGCTCTATATACATTCATACAGTAGATCCTATACACCAGTACATGAGGGACCTGTATGTAACGTGCACTGCAGTACAGTCTTCTATAAATAGTTCTGCATGTGCACAAGGACCTACAAAGGTGGAGTACAACTTAGAGGTCATACAGATCCTGGCTATGGAGCTGTATAGGCTCTGTGTGCTGCTTTACGGGCTCTGCATATATGGAGCCATGCCCCTAGGGCAGAATACCTGTGTATATGTGACATCTATTGGATCCTGTACCCCAACACATGGAGGTCATACAGATTCCTCTGTACACATTACATGCAGTAGATCCTGTACCCCAGCACACTAGGGATCTGTCTGATCTTCTATACATGGTTCTGCACGTGCATAACAACTTACATAGATTGGGCAGGTGAAGTACAACTTACAGGTTGTATAGATGGCCATATGTGAGACTTAAGTGTTAGTATATACTGACTTTCTATAGTAGGTATTTAATTCTTAAAGGACCCCTTGCAGGTGTTGCTTTCAGTGTTACAGTCAGTCAGTGCATCAGGTAATTGTTATATTTCTGCTTCATATAGGGCACAGGGGTGTACCTTAAAGTTGTGCAGAAGGGGTGGTCCGCCCAGACCCAGAAGCCATAGGGGGCCCATAAAGTGTCTCTTCCTATTATGAGGAGACCAGTGCTATAAACCATACATTAAAGTTGGGGGAGGTTCGGTGAAGATTTTGCATTGGGGCAAAGCCTCTTGGCATATGTCAAGTACATCAAGTCACGAGTAGAACATCCCGTCATTCATGACCTTCCGTTTGGCTATCCTATAGCAGCCTCTCCATTCATGACATTACCTTTGGCTGTTCTATAGGACTTCTCTCCATTCATGGCCTCTTCTTGGCTATCCTATGGTCCTCTCTCCATTCCTGGACTTCCTCTTGGTTATCCTATTGTCTTCTCTCCATTCCTGGCCTTCCTCTTGGCTATCCTATGGTCCTCTCTCCATTCTTGGCCTTCCTCTTGGCTATCCTATGGTCCTCTCTCCATTCCTGGCCTTCCTCTTGGCTATCCTATGGTCCTCTCTCCATTCTTGGCCTTCCTCTTGGCTATCCTATGGTCCTCTCTCCATTCCTGGCCTTCCTCTTGGCTATCCTATGGTTCTCTCTCCATTTCTGGCCTTCCTCTTGGTTATCCTATGGTCCTCTCTCCATTTTTGGTTTTCCTCTTGGTTATCCAATGGTCCTCTCTCCATTCCTGAACTTCGTCTTGGCTATCCTATGGTCCTCTCTCCATTCATGGCCTTCCTCTTGGCTATCCTATGGTCCTCTCTCCATTTTTGGCCTTCCTCTTGGCTATCCAATGGTCATCACTCCATTCCTAGCCTCCTCTTGGCAATCCCATTGTCCTCTCTCCATTCCTGGCCTTCCTCTTGGATATCCTATGGTCCTCTCTCCATTCATGGCCTTTCTCTTGGCTATCCTATGGTACTCTCTCTATTCATGGCCTTTCTCTTGGCTATCCAATGGTCCTCTCTCCATTCATGTCCTCCTCTTGGCTATCCTATGGTCCTCTCTCCATTCCTGGCCCTCCTCTTGGCTATCCAATGGTCCTCTCTCCATTTCTGGCCTTCCTCTTGGCTATCCTATGGTCCTCTCTCCATTCCTGGACTTCCTTTTGGCTATCCAATGGTCCTCTCTTCATTCCTGGACTTCCTCTTGGCTATCCAATGGTCCTCTCTCCATTTTTGGCCTTCCTCTTGGCTATCCAATGGTCCTCTCTCCATTCATGGCTTCCTCTTGGCTATCCTATGGTCCTCTCTCCATTCCTGGCCTTCCTCTTGGCTATCCTATGGTCCTCTCTCCATTCCTGGACTTCCTCTTGGCTATCCAATGGTCCTCTCTTCATTCATGTCCTCCTCTTAGCTATCCTATAGTTCTCTCTCCATTCATGTCCTCCTCTTGGCTATCCTATAGTTCTCTCTCCATTCATGTCCTCCTCTTGGCTATCCTATGGTCCTCTCTCCATTCCTGGCCTTCCTCTTGGCTATCCTATGGTCCTCTCTCCATTTCTGGCCTTCCTCTTGGCTATCCTATGGTCCTCTCTCCATTTTTGGTTTTCCTCTTGGTTATCCAATGGTCCTCTCTCCATTCCTGAACTTCCTCTTGGCTATCCTATGGTCCTCTCTCCATTCCTGGCCTTCTTCTTGGCTATCCTATGGTCCCCTCCTCTGCTCCATCTTGGCCCTGGCCCCCCTGGCCTCCTCTTGGCTATCCAATGGTCCTCTCTCCCTTCCTGGCCTTCCTCTTGGATATCCTATTGTCCTCTCTCCATTCATGGCCTTTCTCTTGGCTATCCTATGGTACTCTCTCTATTCATGGCCTTTCTCTTGGCTATCCAATGGTCCTCTCTCCATTCATGTCCTCCTCTTGGCTATCCTATGGTCCTCTCTCCATTCCTGGCCCTCCTCTTGGCTATACAATGGTCCTCTCTCCATTTTTGGCCTTCCTCTTGGCTATCCTATGGTCCTCTCTCCATTCCTGGACTTCCTCTTGGCTATCCAATGGTCCTCTCTTCATTCCTGGACTTCCTCTTGGCTATCCAATGGTCCTCTCTCCATTTTTGGCCTTCCTCTTGGCTATCCAATGGTTCTCTCTTCATTCCTGGACTTCCTCTTGGCTATCCAATGGTCCTCTCTCCATTCATGGCCTCCTCTTGGCTATCCTATGGTCCTCTCTCCATTCCTGGCCTTCCTCTTGGCTTTCCTATGGTCCTCTCTCCATTCCTGGACTTCCTCTTGGCTATCCAATGGTCCTCTCTTCATTCCTGGACTTCCTCTTGGCTATCCAATGGTCCTCTCTCCATTTTTGGCCTTCCTCTTGGCTATCCAATGGTCCTCTCTCCATTCATGACCTCCTCTTGGCTATCCTGTGGTCCTCTCTCCATTCCTGGACTTCCTCTTGGCTATCCTATGGTCCTCTCTCCATTCATGGCCTCCTCTTGGCTATCCTATGGTCCTCTCTCCATTCATGGCCTCCTCTTGGCTATCCTGTGGTCCTCTCTCCATTCCTGGACGTCCTCTTGGCTATCCTATGGTCCTCTCTCCATTTTTGGCCTTCCTCTTGGCTATCCAATGGTCCTCTCTCCATTCATGGCCTCCTCTTGGCTATCCTGTGGTCCTCTCTCCATTCCTGGACTTCCTCTTGGCTATCCTATGGTCCTCTCTCCATTCATGGCCTCCTCTTGGCTATCCTGTGGTCCTCTCTCCATTCCTGGACTTCCTCTTGGCTATCCAATGGTCCTCTCTCCATTCATGGCCTCCTCTTGGCTATCCTATGGTCCTCTCTCCATTCATGGCCTCCTCTTGGCTATCCTATGGTCCTCTCTCCATTCATGGCCTCCTCTTGGCTATCCTATGGTCCTCTCTCCATTCATGGCCTCCTCTTGGCTATCCTGTGGTCCTCTCTCCATTCCTGGACGTCTTCTTGGCTATCCTATGGTCCTCTCTCCATTTTTGGCCTTCCTCTTGGCTATCCAATGGTCCTCTCTCCATTCATGGCCTCCTCTTGGCTATCCTATGGTCCTCTCTCCATTCCTGGCCTTCCTCTTGGCTTTCCTATGGTCCTCTCTCCATTCCTGGACTTCCTCTTGGCTATCCTATGGTCCTCTCTCCATTCATGGCCTCCTCTTGGCTATCCTATGGTCCTCTCTCCATTCTTGGCCTTCCTCTTGGCTATCCAATGGTCCTCTCTCCATTCATGGCCTCCTCTTGGCTATCCTGTGGTCCTCTCTCCATTCCTGGACTTCCTCTTGGCTATCCTATGGTCCTCTCTCCATTCATGGCCTCCTCTTGGCTATCCTATGGTCGGTCCTCTCTCCATTCATGGCCTCCTCTTAGCTATCCTGTGGTCCTCTCTCCATTCCTGGACTTCCTCTTGGCTATCCTATGGTCCTCTCTCCATTCATGGCCTCCTCTTGGCTATCCTATGGTCCTCTCTCCATTCCTGGTCTTCCTCTTGGCTATCCTATGGTCCTCTCTCCATTCTTGGCCTTCCTCTTGGCTATCCTATGGTCCTCTCTTCATTCCTGGACTTCCTCTTGGCTATCCAATGGTCCTCTCTCCATTTTTGGCCTTCCTCTTGGCTATCCAATGGTTCTCTCTTCATTCCTGGACTTCCTCTTGGCTATCCTATGGTCCTCTCTCCATTTTTGGCCTTCCTCTTGGCTATCCTATGATCCTCTCTCCATTCTTGGCCTTCCTCTTGGCTATCCACCCCTCGTGCTGTCTCCTCCCCACTCCTCCGTTTCCTCCTGTCATTGTAATTGTCTTGTATACATCTTTTGAAGGATGTAACGTGGAGATGCAATTTGTATCACATTTGCCAGTGACTCCGGCGGAGATTCCTCCTGTTCAGTCTGTGTGATGAAGTATTAAGTTGTGTCTTCATTTAATCTCTATTATAGCAGCCCTTGCGCATACTAATTAAAGGAACCTTCCAGTGAGAGTGATGTGTCAGATCTATGGAAATGTAAAGCTTTGTAATGAGATGGGAATTACTTAGTGTCAGCGCTCGCCGGATGTGTGAAGCCAAGCACGAGCATCACATCTCCAACTGGCTCATCACTGGACCAGGAGGACAGATCAAGTGTATGAGGTAGGGGGCGCTCCTGATCAGTGGTTACAGATAGTTAAAGGGGTCATTGATAGAAGACTGAAGAACACCCTGAGGCAAAAGAAAACCAAATACGTCTAATGTACCTAAGGACTTTCGCCCATTGGGGAGATCCGTTTAAATTAGTAATTGTGATGACCTCCACCCAATGCCCCTCCAGGGGCCAAAGTCTGTCATTACATGGAAATCCCACATTACTGACTGTATGTGGTGAGGCCGTGGAAATCTATAGACTTGGCACTATGCTACAGCAGAATATTTACAATGCACCCTAATTGAAGGGGTTAAGCACATACACTTAAGGGGTGTGTAGACTTTTGCAACCACTTTTATTCTCCTGATGCATATCAAATGAAAAATAGAGAAAAAAATTATCTATTGTTTTACGTATACATCGCTAATGCAGTCTCCATGGTTATAGAATATGCAGACCTGGCATGTAGTCACTCTATGTAGGTTCTTAGAAGAGGAGGTAGAGGGAGCAACCTATGGCTGCAGGATGATACGTGGAAATTGTTTGTTGTCTGTTACTACGGATACACCTACATCTCTATAGGATCTGGAAACAAAAAGAGCCAGGAAGTGTTTAATCAGGACTACGAGATGGAGTACTTCCTTAGCATTCCTCTTATCTGGACATGTGCAGATGTGTGCCATGAGATGATATTGATATTGTGATATTATATTACAAAATGATATGCTATACGTGTCTATGTGCAGCCACCCAGTGGTTGTTTTGTGAATTGCAGCCTTTCAAGGCTTTTGCTACAATGTTGTAATATTGTATTGAACTGGTTTCATGAGAATTGGAGTCCTGAACCTGATTTGAGCCGACTTAAGGACGGACGCGTCTGTGTCCACAAAGTCGCTTTATATTATATTCAGTCAGTCATACAACCTTGTACTCCACAAAAGATCAACCTGAACCGCCGCAATCCATCACCAGCCGCTATACGAGGTGCTCGCTGAATGGAGCCATACATAATACAGCGCCAGACAGATACAGAATATATACAGTGTGAAGAGGCTGATGTGAAGGCCGGTCTGCAGGTGCCAGATACGACACAATCACAGAGCAATCCCTCCCCCGCAAGATCACAAAGAACAATTCCTGGAGTCGTCTACACTTGTCTGGCTGTCAACAAATCTAATCTGTTGTTTCTTAGTGCTATCTGATACTGGGAAAGCTGGGTGACAATCAATATGGCCTAAGAAGGATATGTGACAGCAGTGCAAAGAATTGTCTGACGATGATTTATTATAAGCAGTCACATCAGAGGAGCCGGTGTACGATTCAGTTACCCATTAAAGTCCCTTCATCAGGCATAGCCATAGGAGCTGCAGGCGATATAACGTCCCAAAAACAGAGGTAGGTAACTGGTGGGTGGTGAGAAAGAATGCTCGGCGGTGATTAATTCTTTGGACTGATGTCACATATCCTTGGTAGGTGCAATTGGGAGTTTGGTCACATCCTATGGTGAATGTGCACCCGACGGTGCTGTGCCAGTAACATACCGCCCCCAGTAGAGTATCGCCCCAAGTAGAGTATCGCCCCCAGTAGACTACCGCCCCCAGTACAGTATCGCCCCCAGTAGAGTACCGCCCCCAGTACAGTATCGCCCCCAGTAGAGTACTGCTCCCAGTAGAGTATCGCCACCAGTAGAGTACTGCTCGCAGTAGAGTATCGTTCCCAGTAGAGTATCACACCCAGTAGAGTATCGCACCCAGTAGAGTATCGCTTCCAATAGAGTACTGCCTCCAGTAGAGTATTGTTCCCAGTAGAGTATCGCACCCAGTAGAGTACTGCCCCCAGTAGAGTACCACTTCCAGTAGAGTACTGCCCCCAGTAGAGTATCGCCCCAAGTAGAGTATTGCTCTCAGTAGAGTATTGACCCAGTAGAGCATCGCCCCCAGTAGAGTACCACCCCAATAGAGTACTACTCTCGGTAGAGTAATTCCCCCAGTAGAGTACTGCTCCAAGTAGAGTACTGCCCCCAATAGAGTACCACTCCCAGTAGAGTACCACTCCCAGTAGAGTACCGCCCCCAGTAGAGTATCGCCCCAAGTAGAGTATCGCCCGCAAGTAGACTATCGTTCCCAGTAGAGTATCACCCCAAGTAGAGCACCACCCCAGTAGAGTACTGCCCCCAGTAGAGTACCGCTCCCAGTAGAGTATTGCTTCCAGTAGAGTACCGCCCAAAGTAGAGTATTGCCCCCAGTAGAGTACTGCCCCCAGTAGAATATCGCCCCCAGTAGAGTACCGCCCCCAGTAGAGTATCGCCCCCAGTAGAGTATCTCCCCCAGTAGAATACCGCCCCCAGTAGAGTATCGCATTTACAACTACCACAGGTTTTATAACCCAGCTTTCCTGAATGGAAGATCTGCTAAGTTGTGAAGCAGTAATGTCTGCCTATGCATAATGGCTGATCTAGGAGAGCTGGGTCTTCATCCATCTTTTCCCAGGTCATGCTTTTTGCTGTGGGAGCTCAGAATCCATTTCTCTCTGGCAGTGACTACTCTAACCTTTAGTATAATCTGTACAGTCCGCTCACGATATCCTGACATCCGTGGATCCTTCACCATCATCTGCAGATGTCTCTGCTCCCACTTGGATTGCTCATTCTCCTGCAGACCTTGGCTCAGGTCTGTAGATCTTCTCTCTGACTAATGGCAATGTGAATCAGTGGAGTAGCCAGGAGATGTGGAGAGGCCTGCAGGGTGTAGCAGAGGTGCATGTGTACAGCAGGGTGTAGCAGAGGTGCATGTGCAGCAGGGTGTATCAGAGATGCATGTACAGCAAGGTGTAGCAGAGATGCATGTACAGCAGGGTGTAGCAGAGGTGCATGTGCACCAGGGTGTAGCAGAGGTGCATGTACAGCACGGTGTAGCAGAGGTGCATGTGCAGCAGGGTGTAGCAGAGATGCATGTACAGCAGGGTGTAGCAGAGATGCATGTACAGCAGGGTGTAGCAGAGGTGCATGTACAGCAGGGTGTAGCAGAGGTGCATGTAAAGCAGGATATAGCAGAGGTGCATGTACAGCAGGGTGTAGCAGAGATGCATGTACAGCAGGGTGTAGCAGAGGTGCATGTGTACAGCAGGGTGTAGCAGAGGTGCATGTGCACCAGGGTGTAGCAGAGGTGCATGTACAGCAGGGTGTAGCAGAGATGCATGTACAGCAGGGTGTAGCAGAGGTGCATGTGCACCAGGGTGTAGCAGAGGTGCATGTACAGCACGGTGTAGCAGAGATGCATGTACAGCAGGGTGTAGCAGAGGTGCATGTACAGCAGGGTGTAGCAGAGATGCATGTACAGCAGGGTGTAGCAGAGGTGCATGTACAGCAGGGTGTAGCAGAGATGCATGTACAGCAGGGTGTAGCAGAGGTGCATGTAAAGCAGGGTGTAGCAGAGATGCATGTACAGCACGGTGTAGCAGAGGTGCGTGCACAGCAGGGTGTAGCAGAGATGCATGTACAGCAGGGTGTAGCAGAGATGCATGTACAGCAGGGTGTAGCAGAGATGCATGTACAGCAGGGTGTAGCAGAGATGCATGTACAGCACGGTGTAGCAGAGGTGCATGTGCACCAGGGTGTAGCAGAGGTGCATGTACAGCACGGTGTAGCAGAGATGCATGTACAGCAGGGTGTAGCAGAGGTGCATGTACAGCAGGGTGTAGCAGAGATGCATGTACAGCAGGGTGTAGCAGAGGTGCATGTAAAGCAGGGTGTAGCAGAGATGCATGTACAGCAGGGTGTAGCAGAGGTGCATGTAAAGCAGGGTGTAGCAGAGATGCATGTACAGCACGGTGTAGCAGAGGTGCGTGCACAGCAGGGTGTAGCAGAGATGCATGTACAGCAGGGTGTAGCAGAGATGCATGTACAGCAGGGTGTAGCAGAGATGCATGTACAGCAGGGTGTAGCAGAGATGCATGTAAAGCAGGGTGTAGCAGAGATGCATGTAAAGCAGGGTGTAGCAGAGGTGCATGTAAAGCAGGGTGTAGCAGAGGTGCATGTAAAGCAGGGTGTAGCAGAGATGCATGTAAAGCAGGGTGTAGCAGAGATGCATGTAAAGCAGGGTGTAGCAGAGATGCATGTAAAGCAGGGTGTAGCAGAGATGCATGTACAGCAGGGTGTAGCAGAGATGCATGTACAGCAGGGTGTAGCAGAGATGCATGTACAGCAGGGTGTAGCAGAGATGCATGTACAGCACGGTGTAGCAGAGGTGCGTGCACAGCAGGGTGTAGCAGAGATGCATGTACAGCAGGGTGTAGCAGAGGTGCATGTACAGCAGGGTGTAGCAGAGATGCATGTACAGCAGGGTGTAGCAGAGGTGCATGTAAAGCAGGGTGTAGCAGAGATGCATGTACAGCAGGGTGTAGCAGAGGTGCATGTAAAGCAGGGTGTAGCAGAGATGCATGTACAGCACGGTGTAGCAGAGGTGCGTGCACAGCAGGGTGTAGCAGAGATGCATGTACAGCAGGGTGTAGCAGAGATGCATGTACAGCAGGGTGTAGCAGAGATGCATGTACAGCAGGGTGTAGCAGAGATGCATGTAAAGCAGGGTGTAGCAGAGATGCATGTAAAGCAGGGTGTAGCAGAGATGCATGTAAAGCAGGGTGTAGCAGAATGCATGTACAGCACGGTGTAGCAGAGGTGCGTGCACAGCAGGGTGTAGCAGAGATGCATGTACAGCAGGGTGTAGCAGAGATGCATGTACAGCAGGGTGTAGCAGAGATGCATGTACAGCAGGGTGTAGCAGAGGTGCATGTAAAGCAGGGTGTAGCAGAGATGCATGTACAGCACGGTGTAGCAGAGGTGCGTGTACAGCAGGGTGTAGCAGAGGTGCATATATGGGATGGTGTAGCAGAGGGCCACACATGGCAGGGTGTAGCAGAGGGGCACAGAGGACACAATCTTCTTATTATGTGTATAGTGTTTAAGCTTTGGCAGCAAACTGCAATTGAACTGCAGCAAAAAAAAGACACACCCACATGGGCGGAGTATCTCATGAGCCAATCACTGTACATCTTCTATGCAGAGGCATAAATTAGGAAATCATTGAGGATCTTGGGAAGGATTCTCACCTATCGTCATTACATTATATTTATAGTTTATTGTTATATATTTTACAGAACTTATCATTTGAATAAACTTAGATACATTTCGATAACAAAGTAAACATTCCAACCCTCTGGGCAAAACTGATACAATGTATTACAACTATACATGCCCGAAACATCTGGGAGATTCCCGCAAAAAGTGCTGACCCCCATGGGCAAATCATCTGGGCCCGGCTGACGGCTCCGGCAAGCATCAGGTTCTTCATATTATATATGACATGGGCATTTTATGTGCCAACCATGTCATTAAAAAGGGGCATGTCCATGGCAAAAACAGGTGTGACATGCAACGAACAGGGGGCTGTGCTTAAAGGGACATGGCCAATCGAGGGGTTTTGGTTGGTTTTCATTTTGGTGCCCTATGACTGTAATGGACACATGGTGACCGGTAAGGCTATGGCATACTAGCAAACTCTTCTGGAATATCTGGGAAACTCCTGGAGAAAAGGGGGTGCTGTCAGACTCCTGGAAGAGCCGCCAAATGTTCCGGGCACCATCCGTACTCACCTATTCCTGTTCCTGCATTTTACAACTGGGAGTGTTCTAAGCATTGTAGCCTTGTCTGGGGTCTGTAAACAGAAGGGTCTGTGTAAGGGCGATGGCCTGGGGTCTGTACACAGAGGGGCTCTATGGTCTGTAAACAGGGCTGGGTTGGGGTTTACAGAGGAGGTCTAGGGTCTGTAAATGGAGGGGGTCTGTAAACAAAGAGATCTGTGATCTGTAAACAGGAGGGGTTTAGATTAGGGACTATAAATGAAAGGGGTATGGGGTCTGTGAATGGGGGGTGATCTGTGGTCTGTAAAAAGAGGGCATCTCGGACCATAAACAGAGGAGGTCTGCGGTTTATAAACAGAGGGGGTGATTGGTCTGTCACAAGGGGGGCTGGTCTAGGGTCTGAAGAGGGGTTTTGTTTAGGGCCTGTACAGAGGAGATCTGGACTAGAAGTATTTGGGATTTGTAATCTTGCGCGGAGACCTCAGCCATGCTAGTGCTGGACTCCTGATAGTAGGCAGAGACTTTTTCGGCCCCTTGGCATCACCACAACCCCTGCCCCCTATAGTTTTGTACTGGACCTGGTATTGTACTGAATTGTTTTCCGCTAGCTACACAGCATACACAATGATAAGGCAACGGCCGCAGAGAAAGTCGCGACTTCTTCAGCAAAGCTTCACTGTGTTAAGTATAATCCAATTCTCTGGCCGTGTAATGCTTCTAATAAACAATTCCTGCCGTAGGGAAAGTTGCAGTTTGTATTTTCTTGCCGACCCTGCGCCTTCCGTGGGGATTATCACACAATAGCTCCAATAAAAGATCTTCATGTGCCCCCGCGCTGAATGCGGCTCCTTTTATCTCAGGGCATCACCTCTGGTTTCCGTTTACACCTGGCACATCTTGGCAGCTCTTCCTCCCGTGGCAGGCGCAAGATGTTCCGCAGTGTTTGACATTGGATTAAATGCTTTAAAGATTTTTTTTTTTTCTAAACTAAGAGTTTGACGGAGGGGGAAGGGGCCGAGAACACTTAAAGTCTTATTGGCCTTCTGCCATCCACTGAGTGCTCGTCGATAGCGATCTGTCACGCAATTAACTGCTAATAAATAACCACAACAGGGCCGTCTCGCTTGGCAGCAGCTGGGCACGGAATAAGAACAGCCGACTGCTAAGTAACCCGCCCAAATGGGGGTCATGAAATCCTGCGCTGGGACAATGTCATTCCATCATGGCCGCTTCTTGGCGCCACGTTCAGGGTTCTCCAAGAACCAGAGAGATTTACAGTATCTGGAGTCGGATCAATAAGTAACTATAAAATATGGTTTCTCCAGAGTCCATAACAACTTGTCTAAATTGGGCTCGTCTAGAACACGGCGCTATATTGTAGGCTTTTATATAAGAGGTTGGCGGCTTCCCATCTCCGGCACCAATCTGTCAACCAATCCTTCAGCCAACCTATCCATCAGCCAACCAATCCATCAGCCAACCGATGGGAGGAACTTTTCTGTTTTTTTTGGATCTGTACCTGAAATATTTTCTTTACAAAGTCACATGAACCATAGCGTAGAGTAGAAGTCTCGCAAAACTACAACTCCCAGCATGCTCTGACAATGGCAGGGCAGCAGCAGAACATAATGGCCATGAGAGCCCTGGGGCCCCACTATACTCTGCGCCGGGATGCTATGTATGGTCACTATGACTTGGAGGACTTCTACTGGCAGATTGGTCTTGGTACCTGTTGCTTCCATGGTGTTGTCAGGCAGGTGAAGGAATGGCTGAAATCAGAGAGAACTGAGCTGTTCTTACCTCGAGGACCCTCATTGCTGAGACATCTCTAAGGCTTCTTGCGCACATTAATGTGAAATCTCTAGAAGTTCCTTTGATGTTCCTGCCTGCAAGAATCTCTCCGCTGGACTTTCCAATAAGGGCTCCTGACCAGCGGTCGACACCCTGGTACTGATGCGGGCGCCTCTCCTGGCATCTCTAGGACAGATGGATGATGAATATGTGGGTGATGATGAACGAGGGGTGAATGATTGGATGATGGGCAGATGTTTGGGTGGTGGATTTATGGACAGAGAATGAAAGAATGGTGCACGAGCTGGTGGAAGAAGTTACTTGATATATAACAATATATACTGCAGAGAATTGATGTATAAATCACCAGAGCTGAGACAAGGATTCACTACATATCATTAATAGAAACAAGTGATGTCACCAGGTATTAATAGTAATGTAATGTGGTATTAATAGTAAAACGTGATGTTACCAGGTGTTAATAATGATGTCACAGGGTATTATAACTAATAAGTGATGTCACCAGGTATCAATAGTGATGTCATTGGGTGTTATTAATAATAAGTGATGTCAGCAAGCATTAATAGTGATGTCACCAGTAGTTATGGGCAAACCTCCCAAGATTCGTATAGTTTTAGATTCGGGTAGCTCGACTCTCTGATTTTTCTTGGATCAAACTTGTTCAGATAGAACCAGAAGTGAAATTATTATACTCTGGGATCTCTTCAGACCCCAGAGTATAATAGGTGAAGGCTCAGGGAGATTTGCCCATCTCTAGTCACCCGGTATTACTAGTAATATGTGATGTCACCAGGTATTATAGTAATATGTGATGTCACCAGGTATTATAGTAATATGTGATGTCACCAGGTATTATAGTAATATGTGATGTCACCAGGTAATGCTACAATTGTTAACCCTTGACTCATTATTATTCCTCCCACATCTGTGTCCGGAGGGGATCATTGACGTCTCACATTCTTATAACTTACAGGAAGTGATAAATGAATAGTTTACTTTTACAGCATTGTATAAAGTCCCCAGAAGTGCGAGTTTATTTTCTTGGCTTGACCAGCTCTGCTGTGTAGGAAGGAGGATGATATTTATCTCCCTTGCGCTCTCTGCACCATGTGGCCTTTGAGATTGCTGAGCAAAGCAAAACCGTGTCAGCGTTTAGGGCGCAGGATAATGTCAGCGCCCTGCCACCAGACATCAGCCCAGATCCCCGGCTTCTAATTGTCTGGACAAATGAAAGTTGTTTAAGGCTGAGACGTGAAGCATCGCTCAGAGGCCGCCAGCGGAAAATACTCCTTATAGCGTTATCACAATCATAAAGAATCTGACAGTGTGCTCAGGTCTGCAGAAATAAATTGGATTGTCTTCAGTGCAGAAGATTCTCTGTCAGCAGAGAAGGGGTTAAAGGGCCGATCCTACAAAACTGCTGCCCATCGATCAGACAAGTTTAATCCACATAATCAATGCAGTCACAGTTTACATACATTACATTACTATTCAGGTATTAAACTCCAGAGCTGTACTCACTATGCTGCCGATGCAGTCACTGTGTACATACATTACATTACTTATCCTGTACTGATCCTGAGTTACATCCTGTATTATACTCCAGAGCTGCGCTCACTATTCTGCTGGTACAGTCACTGTGTACATACATTACATTACTTATCCTGTACTGATCCTGAGTTACATCCTGTATTATACTCCAGAGCTGCACTCACTATTCTGTTGGTGCAGTCACTGTGTACATACATTACATTACTTATCCTGTACTGATACTGAGTTACATTCTGTATTATACTCCAGAGCTGCGCTCACTATTCTGCTGGTACAGTCACTGTGTACATACATTACATTACTTATCCTGTATTGATCCTGAGTTACATCCTGTATTATACTCCAGAGCTGCGCTCACTATTCTGTTGGTGCAGTCACTGTGTACATACATTACATTGCTTATCCTGTACTGATCCTGAGTTATATCCTGTATTATACTCCAGAGCTGCGCTCACTATTCTGCTGGTACAGTCACTGTGTACATACATTACATTACTTATCCTGTACTGATCCTGAGTTACATCCTGTATTATACTCCAGAGCTGCACTCACTATTCTGTTGGTGCAGTCACTGTGTACATACATTACATTACTTATCCTGTACTGATCCTGAGTTACATTCTGTATTATACTCCAGAGCTGCGCTCACTATTCTGCTGGTACAGTCACTGTGTACATACATTACATTACTTATCCTGTATTGATCCTGAGTTACATCCTGTATTATACTCCAGAGCTGCGCTCACTATTCTGTTGGTGCAGTCACTGTGTACATACATTACATTGCTTATCCTGTACTGATCCTGAGTTATATCCTGTATTATACTCCAGAGCTGCGCTCACTATTCTGCTGGTACAGTCACTGTGTACATACATTATATTACTTATCCTGTACTGATCCTGAGTTACATCCTGTATTATACTCCAGAGCTGCGCTCACTATTCTGCTGGTACAGTCACTGTGTACATACATTACATTACTTATCCTGTACTGATCCTGAGTTACATCCTGTATTATACTCCAGAGCTGCACTCACTATTCTGTTGGTGCAGTCACTGTGTACATACATTACATTACTTATCCTGTACTGATACTGAGTTACATTCTGTATTATACTCCAGAGCTGCGCTCACTATTCTGCTGGTACAGTCACTGTGTACATACATTACATTACTTATCCTGTATTATACTCCAGAGCTGCGCTCACTATTCTGCTGGTACAGTCACTGTGTACATACATTACATTACTTATCCTGTATTGATCCTGAGTTATATCCTGTATTATACTCCAGAGCTGCGCTCACTATTCTGTTGGTGCAGTCACTGTGTACATACATTACATTGCTTATCCTGTACTGATCCTGAGTTACATCCTGTATTATACTCCAGAGCTGCGCTCACTATTCTGCTGGTACAGTCACTGTGTACATACATTACATTACTTATCCTGTACTGATCCTGAGTTACATCCTGTATTATACTCCAGAGCTGCACTCACTATTCTGTTGGTGCAGTCACTGTGTACATACATTACATTACTTATCCTGTACTGATCCTGAGTTACATTCTGTATTATACTCCAGAGCTGCGCTCACTATTCTGCTGGTACAGTCACTGTGTACATACATTACATTACTTATCCTGTATTGATCCTGAGTTACATCCTGTATTATACTCCAGAGCTGCGCTCACTATTCTGTTGGTGCAGTCACTGTGTACATACATTACATTGCTTATCCTGTACTGATCCTGAGTTATATCCTGTATTATACTCCAGAGCTGCGCTCACTATTCTGCTGGTACAGTCACTGTGTACATACATTACATTACTTATCCTGTACTGTCCTGAGTTACATCCTGTATTATACTCCAGAGCTGCGCTCACTATTCTGCTGGTACAGTCACTGTGTACATACATTACATTACTTATCCTGTACTGATCCTGAGTTACATCCTGTATTATACTCCAGAGCCGCGCTCACTATTCTGCTGGTGCAGTCACTGTGTACATACATTACATTACTTATCCTGTACTGATCCTGAGTTACATCCTGTATTATACTCCAGAGCTGCACTCACTATTCTGCTGGTGCAGTCACTGTGTACATACATTACATTACTTATCCTGTACTGATCCTGAGTTACCTGCTGTATTATACTCCAGAGCTGCGCTCACTATTCTGCTGGTACAGTCACTGTGTACATACATTACATTACTTATCCTGTACTGATCCTGAGTTACATCCTGTATTATACTCCAGAGCTGCGCTCACTATTCTGCTGGTGCAGTCACTGTGTACATACATTACATTACTTATCCTGTACTGATCCTGAGTTACATCCTGTATTATACTCCAGAGCTGCACTCACTATTATGCTAGCTTTAAAACTGAAATTTTCCACCACTCAGGGTTCCCTGCTGGTCTCTTCTTGCTGGTTTCTCTCATCAGCAAATCACAGTCTTAGATTGGTGACTGCTGCGGTCAGTGATTGGCTGATTGGTCATTTCCTGTTTGATGAAAGAGACCAGGAAGTAGGGACCGGTATCGGACTTGTAGAGAGTTGTAATGGGAGCGGTGGGGGAGTTTTGACTATTGTTTCTTTTATTTATTAAGTAATTTTGATCAGTTTGTCATCATTTCTTCCCCGCTGCACACCCCTACACACTGACTGTAGCAGCGTCTCTATAATGGGGTACCATATGCTGTGTTAATGTTGTGTGATTTCTTCTGGTGGCGCCTGCAGAGCTGTGGCAGAGTTGATGACTTCCCCACTGCTGCTGCACAGCATTATTACACATGTGAAATCCATTATTAATATTGAATATCTCTAATTGTGAATATAATGTATGAGTGAATCATTCCATGTTAAGTGGCTTCAGAGCATCGCTTCTCTTTAAAGAGACATGCACCCCGAGACAGATTCATTTCCAAGGTCGAGAGTGAGCATTTATTAAAACATGAATGAATCCGCCTTGTGACTGCCGCTCGGCAGCGTCTTGGCTTCCTGATTAGCCTGTCGAGGTTGATGGATTCTTGAATTACTTAGCTGGATCTGTAGCAGTAACCCTGGTAATAATCAGGAAATTACCCGCACAACACCCACTCGCCCATAGGGACATCCTGCTTTATTATTTGCCTGGTCCAGACTTCCAGAAAGGAATTAAATGTATAATCGCTGGACATGTTTGTGGATGTAGAAGATGGTGAAGACCTCGGGCTGTGATATTACTGCACAAGGCAGCAGAGACACAATAATCCATTACCAAAAAGGGCAAAGATCTGTGCACAACCCATCAAATGACAGGAGAACCCAACCATCCCAGCAGCGACACAGCCTGGCTGACAAATACCCAAAAGAAACAATCAGCCAAGTAATCTGTCTTCATTCTCTATAGATCACAACATAAATCTTAAGAATAACATTTTATGGGCTGAACAATTTTCTAAGACAAATTACATGGTGGATGAAGCTTATTATCTAGAGAAAGAGAAGAACTAAGAGGAAAGATCAGTGACCAACAGGGGGAGATGTCACTGTAATATATAGTGAATATTGTACTGACACCAGTATAGAACTAGATTATAAGAATCCTCCTAATATACAAGAATATAACTACTATAATACTGCTCCTATGTACAAGAATATAGCTACTATAATACTGCTCCTATGTACAAGAATATAACTACTATAATACTGCCCCCTATGTACAAGAATATAACTACTATAATACTGCTCCTATGTACAAGAATATAGCTACTATAATACTGCTCCTATGTACAAGAATATAACTACTATAATACTGCTCCTATGTACAAGAATATAACTACTATAATACTACCTCCTATGTACAAGAATATAACTACTATAATACTACCTCCTATGTACAAGAATATAACTACTATAATACTACCTCCTATGTACAAGAATATAACTACTATAATACTACTCCTATGTACAAGAATATAACTACTATAATACTACCTCCTATGTACAAGAATATAGCTACTATAATACTGCTCCTATGTACAAGAATATAACTACTATAATACTACCTCCTATGTACAAGAATATAACTACTATAATACTGCTCCTTTGTACAAGAATATAAACTACTATAATACTGCCTCCTATGTACATGAATATAACTACTATAATACTGCTCCTATGTACAAGAATATAACTACTATAATACTGCCCCCTATGTACAAGAATATAAATACTATAAGACTTCCCTCTATGTACAAGAATATAACTACTATAATACTGCCCCTATGTACAAGAACATAACTACTATAATACTAGTCCTATGTACAAGAATATAACTACTATAATACTACCTCCTATGTACAAGAATATAACTACTATAATACTACCTCCTATGTACAAGAATATAACTACTATAATACTGCTCCTACGTACAAGAATATAACTACTATAATACTACCTCCTATGTACAAGAATATAACTACTATAATACTGCTCCTATGTACAAGAATATAACTATTATAATACTGCTCCTATGTAAAAGAATATAACTACTATAATACTGCTCCTATGTACAAGGATATAACTACTATAATACTGCTCCTATGTACAAGAATATAACTCCTATAATACTACCTCCTATATACAAGAATATAACTAGTATAATACTACCTCCTATGTACAAGAATATAACTACTATAATACTGCTCCTATGTACAAGAATATAAATACTATAATACTACTTCCTATGTACAAGAATATAACTACTATAATACTGCCCCCTATGTACAAGAATATAACTACTATAATACTACTCCTATGTACAAGAATATAACTACTATAATACTACTCCTATGTACAAGAATATAACTACTATAATACTGTCCCTATGTACAAGAATATAACTACTATAATACTACTTCCTATGTACAAGAATATAACTACTATAATACTGCCCCCTATGTACAAGAATATAACTACTATAATACTGCTCCTATGTACAAGAATATAACTACTATAATACTGCCCCCTACGTACAAGAATATAACTACTATAATACTACCTCCTATGTACAAGAATATAACTACTATAATACTGCTCCTATGTACAAAAATATAACTATATAACTACTATAATACTACTCCTATGTACAAGAATATAACTACTATAATAATGCTCCTATGTACAAGAATATAACTACTATAATACTGCTCCTATGTACAAGAATATAACTACTATAATACTGCTCCTATGTACAAGAATATAACTACTATAATACTACTCCTATGTACAAGAATATAACTACTATAATACTGCTCCTATGTACAAGAATATAACTACTATAATACTACTTCTATGTACAAGAATATAACTACTATAATACTGCTCCTATGTACAAGAATATAACTACTATAATACTGCTCCTATGTACAAGAATATAACTACTATAATACTACTCCTATGTACAAGAATATAACTACAATAATACTGCTCCTATGTACAAGAATATAACTACTATAATACTACCTCCTATGTACAAGAATATAACTACTATAATACTACTCCTATGTACAAGAATATAACTACTATAATACTGCTCCTATGTACAAGAATATAACTACTATAATACTGCCTCCTATGTACAAGAATATAACTACTATAATACTACTCCTATGTACAAGAATATAACTACTATAATACTGCTCCTATGTACAAGAATATAACTACTATAATACTGCTCCTATGTACAAGAATATAACTATATAACTGCTATAATACACATTATTCTTTGCATATAATGTGGATATGAACATATATAGGATATTTTATTACTGTCCTGTATTGCTCTTTATTTCACTCATTAATAATGTACATTTTATATTTACAGGACAGATAATCTTACATGCCATTGATCGCTATAGAATTCTCCCATCAGATGATAAGTGATGTGCGTTGCACCATAGCGCACTGTGATGACCATAATAATATATCACATGACCAGGTGTCCAGTACTGCTGACTCCCCCAGAATTAGGACTCTACCTCCCTCATCAGTATTTTATACCTATTTAAGATGTAATGAGTGAGTCATATGTGTATATATATATATATAGATAGAGAGAGAGAGAGAGAGAGAGAGATTTATATATATACTGAATGCCTCTCTGCTTAGTACAGTAAGCAGTGGTCTCAGGCGCTCAGGTTCCCAGGCTCCTAGCTCTTGGCGGCACACTGTATTTCCCAGCAGAGTGATTTCTCTCTTGCTGTAGGGTAATGGCATATTCTTGGATGCTTTGTATTTTCTCTAAATAACTATACAGAGCAGGTCACATTGTACAGAAATGTGAGGCTGTAGATGGCGGTACTTTAATGAGGCATGAAGTTGGGGAGGGGGGAATCTATTATTGCACATTTTTGAATTCTCAAGTTTCTGCTTATTTTTGAATACATCATATATAGGTGGTTACAGAAGTTGGTTCAAATTATACCTATATATTTTAAGAATTTCCATAGGAAATCTCCCGAACCAACCCTAATCTATAATTACCCTAACCCAAACTAACTCAAGCCAAGCGTAACCCAAACTAACCCTAACCTAAACCATCCTAACCCAAACTAATTTAAAAAAAATCCTGCCCCAAACTGAACCTACCCAATCCTTATTATCCAAACTATCCTTAACTAAAACTTACCAAAGTAACTCCAACCAATCCTCATCCAAACTCACCCTAACCCAAACTAAACCGAATCAACCCTGATCCAAACCTAACCTAAACTAAACTACCCTTAACCTCAAACCAAAACCAACCCTATCATGCAATCACCCTAACCCAGAATAAACTAAACCCACACTGATCTCAACTGAAAGTATCCCTAACCTAAACGTACCTTAACTTAAAACACCCATATTCCAAATCAGCCCCAACGCAAACTACCCTTAACCAATTCTAATCCTAATCCAAACCAACCCTAATCAAGACTAACACAACCCATCATTATTCAAACCCAACACTATCCCTAACTAACCCTGTCCTATACCATCACTAATCCAAACTATCACTAACCAAAAACAATCCAACCATTCACCAACCATAACCCAAAATGCTCTTAACCAATTCCAATCCTAATCCAAACTAACCCTAATCCAGACTAATACAACCCAACATTATACAAACCCAACACTAACCCTAACCCTAACGAACTCTGTCCTAAACCATCACTAATCCAAACATAACCCAAACTATCACTAACCAAAAACAACCCAACCATTCACCAACCCTAATCCAAACTGTTCTTAACCAATTCTAATCCTAACCCAAACCAACCCTAATCCAGACTAATACAACCCAACATTAATGAAAACTATCCCTATCCCTAATTAACTCAGTCCTAAACCAACACTAATCCAAACATCACCCAAACTATTACTAACCAAAAACAACCCAACCATTCACTAACCCTATCCCAAACTGTCCTTATCCAATTCCAATCCTAACCCAAACTGTCCTTAACCAATTCCAAGCCTAATCCAAACCAACCCTAACCCAGATTAACGGAACCCAATATTATACAAACCCAACACTACCCCTAACTAACTCTGTCCTTAACCAACACTAATCCAAACATAACCCAAACTATCACTATCCAAAAACAACCCAACCATTCACCAACCCTAACCCAAACTGTCCGTAACCAATTCCAATCCTAACCCAAACCAACCCTTGCCCAAGTAACCCTAGACAAAGTAACTCTAACCTAATTTAGCCCAAACTAACTTTAACCTAACCTCCCTTAAAATGACCATAACAAAATCTACCCTAACTCAAAGTCACTCACCAAATGAAGTCAATGTCCATTTAATGTTCCAGGACAAAGACTTTTCTGCAGTGGAGAAGACGATGAATGTATCTGAGCCACTTCTATCCCATATCTTATAATATCTACAGATACCAGAACATGATTGTACCAATAGAATGGAGGAAGATGCCAAAATCCATCAGATTTACATTGTCTTTCAATGTATTGCCCAACCAGCAAAGTAACAAAAATTGGTGACAATTCATGATAAATCTCTTAGATTGCCGACATCATCATCTCACATGACAGATCTACACAAATCATAGCAAACACAATCCCATTTTGTGCAGACATTTCTACCATTGGCGAGCACACGTGACGAGCGGCCAAGTGTCCTCTTGTGCAGCGGCCTGATCTATGACACCGCTTCCTCTGCTGCCTGTAGCCGCCACTATCTCATTTGGCATCTAAGTAGCTGACTCGCTGGCAGCTTTGTATTCCCTCCGTATCTGAGCAGGTGTCTTTCCTCCAATGTCCTGACATTGCATTGGATTTATTGAATATAACGCGGCGAGTTCAATTTCCATTTATATTATATTGTTCCCTTCATTTTTGACTTTGCTCAGCTTTATATCTTCCGTGTTCACGCAGTTGAAAGCCGGAGCTGCTCTTGTCCTAGAGATTAGCCTGATCCCGCAGCTAAATTCCTAGCTATTCTCTCAGGAGGAGCTCCTATTGAAGAAGGATTCGTAGAATCCGCTTGCGTGCCAGTAGCCATTGGATGTAATCAGGAAGAGACAGGTTCACAAATCCAACACCTGAGGGCTTAGATGTGAGCGGACGCTGAGCCCGGCCAATTAATGGGACACGGGGTCATCTCCAGCGAGACCAGGGCCATGTTGTTAGACAATCCCTCGGTGACCCCTGAGATTAACCCTACGTAATAATAAATATTAATACCTGATAAGTAGACGACCTGTCTGGTAACCAGAAATTCTGCAAGACGTCTGCGGCGGATCTGAGAGCCAATTAAATATAGATTAGAGGGATAAAAGATGAACTTCTGCTGCAGATTACGGAGGTCTTGCAATTCCGTCTCTTGTCAATTTCCAAAAAGTTCTGTTCATACAATACGTAGCAGCAGGTTTGTATTACAGCTGAAGGGGGCTGTCACTAGAGTTGCCCCTGTTTTTACAGCATTAAATACTGGGCAGGTTTAGGCTGTATTCACACCTGGCGATTTATTTTTTTTTGGTATTTTTGCCACATCAAAAAATTGTTACAAAACCAGCAGACAAAAATAAACCCTAACATGGCTAAAAAATGTAGTTGTCCAATGTCCTAAATTTGTCAGAAGAGACTCTAATTTTTGGAAACTGTCCCAGGAAATTCAGAGATGGGGTTTTACAAACTTCAACATTGGTAAGTATGCTATGATGTAGGGGGTGATTTGTCATTTACACATTGTACGACCGAGACCCCGGACAATGCCTCATTGCACCTTTCACCTCCGTCCTCTACTTTTGACTCTTGAGCTGTGCACTTAGCCTACGGGCTCTCTGCTGCCATGTCTCTGCACTTCCTCTTAATCTAGTCTGGATTCTGCACAAATTTCTAGATCTGGGTGGACCTGGCAGAAGAAGAGTGTCCAATGGCAGAAGAAAAGTGTCCAATCCAAATAGAAAGCACCTTGACAATGCGCCATCATATTCTGCAAAATTACCACTGTTTTCCAGGGCCCCATGCATGTAGAGAACAGATATACTGAGACTTTTAGGCAGAGAAAATCTTTCCCTTAAGAACAGTGGAGTCCGTGGCTCACCTGTTAGGGTTTCTTCCTCCCATAGAGAAGGTCCTCGGCTTGAGACCTGTGACAGACCTAAAAGATGAATGTGTCCCCTCGTCCTGAGCTGTCTGATGGTGAGTGATTGAAGGGGAAGTGCCAGAAGTAAATATCACGCCGGTTACTGGGCCCCTTTTCATCTTGCTATTGTTGTCATTAGTCTTGCTAGTAGCTGGTCAGGGTTGGTGTCAGGACAGTGGTAACCCTATAGTCACCCTGAGTCCTGAATGGCAAATCTCTTTCTTATCCAATAATTTTGGCAGTAGAGACGGACCTGGGGATGCTGATGACACGGAGGAGGCTGAAAGATATTGGGTGCACTCAGGCAAGAAGACCGGAGGCTGCAGAGGAGCCCAAGAAAGAGGAGTATAACCTTTTTTTTTTTTTTTTTTTTTCTGCACCTATGCTGAGTGTCTGATGATTCTTGAGTCACAAACCCCAAAAATCTTGGGTTCAGCCAAACCCGAAATTTTGGTAAAAGTGGTAAAAAAACCTAGTTAACTACGGAACAATTTGCTCATCCCTAAATGGGAGCAGCAGGCGCATTCTGGTGCCTAAAAGAGTCCAACCCTGCAGTCCAACCCCTCAAACCGGGGAGTTATTTTCTAATTTTCAGTAATATAATGAAGAACCTTATTAGTAACTACGGCAGAAGCAACAAAGGCCAGTATTAGCGAGGACCCCAACTCAAGGTGACACCCCTACCAACCCAAGGGCACTATGGACCGGCACAGAGCAGTACAATGTAAGCAATGAAACAGGGAGGAAGGATAAGAGCAAGAACACTCACCAAGAGGGGGCACCATTTCAATTTCATAAATTTTATATGAATTAGTTACCCCTTTAATCCAACCATGGATAATGTTCTTAAAGGCGTTATAAAGTTGAAAACTGACTGGCATAGATTTCAGTTCTGGCACACAAGAGAGCACCAGATGTATTAGGCTGAGGCTGGAGCCCCTTAATAATTCAGGCGCCCCACGCCAGGTGGAGACTTGGCTAAGACTCATGTAGGAAATTCCCTCCAGTGTCTGAGCAAGTTGGATATGATCAAGATTCAGCCGATAAATGGAAATGACAACATTCCTATTCACTGACATCAAGCAGAGATCTTGGAAAAGATTGGGAGGCTGCATAGACATTAAACAAGCGTCCGTCCCTTTAAGAGTGCACAGTAAAGAGGATTATAATTTGCTTATAATGCGGCGCGGCGCTGGCGTTGCCCCCATATCCGCTCATCTAATGAGGCTTTCATCGTCTTGGGAGTTTATGGAAATTCTATACCATTATTTTGAGTCATTGTATCTATTCAGAATGCACAAATAAAAGCGTCGACTAATTCTCCAATAACTCCGCGCTGGAACTAAAAGGTGTTTCCATCTGCACAGGCCGGACCGTGAAAAATAGCACAATATCTTGGCTGGGACACGCGATACGGCGAGATTTCCTCAAGTTAATTGACATACTGCTGTGAATGTTAATTGTCGCGCGGGGACTCCAGAAGTGGCCGGCTCCCCCATTTTTAGCTTTTTATTGAGTTTAATGACTATTAAAGTTAGCTGCGCTCCGAGGCAGATTCTCATTAACCAGACTCCAGCTCTGGGTTATAGGAGCCGAGAAAAACAGGAACCCGCAAGCAGGAAAGCAATGCTCCAGGATCACATCCCGCTGACTCCTGCCGCTCCTAAAATAACTGCCTGCTCCACAGGGGCATCTACACCCCGTCCCCACAGCCCCTCCCCCGCTCAATGGAATTGGTCTCATTTATATCATATACATGTCCTCCAGCCATGGTGACTCGATGTGCTCAGTGCAAGCAAAAGAAAAGAAGGGAGATTTGTGGGAGGTAAAGATCGGAGATGAGATTAGAAGTTGTTAAATATTCTCCATAGAACTTTTTAATTTGCTTTCCACATGTTCCTGACCAATTTGGATTCAGTTTGCAAAAGCTCCAACTGTGAAAAAGTTCTGAAAATTCTAACTCTGGTGAAATTCTGTATTGAGCAAAAAATATCCAAACTGGGAACTAATTATACAAAGTAACATGCAAAGTAGTTCCCAGGTTATACCAGCATGGTCTATATCACTATGTACAGAAGATGTATAACTTATACCAGCTGTACACATGGAATTATATACAGGAGATGCCCAGGTTATGCCGGCTGTACATATATAATTATATACAGGAGATACCCAGGTTATGCCGGCTGTACATATATAATTATATACAGGAGATACCCAGGTTATGCCGGCTGTACATATATAACTATATACAGAGACCCAGGCTCCGGGATTTACAGAGATACCCAGGTTATACCGGTTGTACATATATAATTATATACAGGAGATACCCAGGTTATACCAGCTGTACATATATAATTATATACAGGATATACCCAGGTTATACCAGCTGTACATATATAATTATATACAGGAGATCCCCAGGTTATACCGGCTGTACATATATAATTATATACAGGAGATCCCCAGGTTATACCAGCTGTACATATATAATTATATACAGGAGATACCCAGGTTATACCAGCTGTACATATATAATTATATACAGGAGATACCCAGGTTATACCAGCTGTACATATAGAATTATATACAGGAGATACCCAGGTTATACCAGCTGTACATATAGAATTATATACAGGAGATACCCAGGTTATACCAGCTGTACATATAGATTATACGGGCCCAGGCAGCAATAGAATTATATACAGGGTATACCCAGGTTATACCAGCTGTACATATATATTATATACAGGAGATAACCAGGTTATACCGGCTGTACATATAGAATTATATACAGGAGATACCCAGGTTATACCGGCTGTACATATAGAATTATATACAGGAGATACCCAGGTTATACCAGCTGTACATATAGAATTATATACAGGAGATACCCAGGTTATACCAGCTGTACATATAGAATTATATACAGGAGATACCCAGGTTATACCAGCTGTACATATAGAATTATATACAGGAGATACCCAAGTTATACCAGCTGTACATATAGAATTATATACAGGAGTGTGATGATTCCACTTAAATATGGCTATAACTCAAAGCTGTATTTTGATCTACTCATAATGTGCGCAGCCCTAATCCTAGTTGTATGTTATCAGTAGGGCAACCTTGTAACAATAGGGCTTTGTATCCATCCCAGAATACCTCCATTGAATTCTTACATTCAATGAGGCTGTTGATCAGATATGGCTGATAACATTGTATCATTTCACTTGGTCTCAGCTCCATACAAAAAATCTTGACTTGAGTACATTAATCAATCAGACTTGCTGTCGCCGGTGACCTCATTCTGGGTGGTATAATCAAGGGTATAAAAGATGAGGTAAGAGGTCAGTGGGAGGAGATTGGGCTGAGACTACAAGGAGAATACTTTGATAAGACTACAGAGAGACTATTGGGATATACTGTGAGGAGCATGCAGGCTGGAATACTGTGTTGATGCTACATGCTAGAAGCCTCCACTGGTTATTCACACATACCAGAGCATGTGTGAGTGTTGGACTACAGAACCACATCAAGGAGATGTGTGGTAAAGTAATCATTTCACCTTTATTCCCTTTTATTTTATTGCACTGTATCTTGTAACTAGTAACTGTTAATGCTTGCATATATCTACATATCTGTTCTGAACTGCATGTGTTAGATGTTAATACCGACCCATTTAGGGGTTAATAAATATATAAAATTTAGAAAGCTTGTCTTGTATTTATCTTGTGAACCCAGCACTCACTGGCGGTGAGTGTGGTTTTTTAGGAAAGAAGTCTCAGGTGTGGGCCAACGTGGTGTTGGCGCACTGAGGATCTTTCACAAGGAGATACCCAGGTTATACCACGATGGTCCATATCACTATATACAAGAAGTTGTATAACTTATACCAGCTGTACATATATAATTATATACAGGAGATACCTAGCTTATACCAGCTGTACATATATAATTTTATATACAGGAGATACCCAGGTTATACCGGCTGTACATATATCATTATATACAGGAGAACCCAGGTTAAACCGGCCGGAGCATATAGAATTATATACAGGAGATACCCAGGTTATACCAGCTGTACATATATAATTATATACAGGAGATACCCAGGTTATACCAGCTGTACATATATAATGATATACAGGAGATACCCAGGTTATACCAGCTGTACATATATAATGATATACAGGAGATACCCAGGTTATACCGGCTGTACATATAGAATTATATACAGGAGATACCCAGGTTATACCAGCTGTACATATAGAAATATATACAGGAGATACCCAGGTTATGCCAGCTGTACATATATAATTATATACAGGAGATACCCAGGTTATACCACCATGGTCCATATCACTATATTCAAGAAGTTGTATAACTTATACCAGCTGTACATATATAATTATATACAGGAGATACCCAGGTTATACCGGCTGTACATATATAATTATATACAGGAGATACCCAGGTTATACCGGCTGTACATATATATTATATACAGGAGATATCCAGGTTATACCAGCTGTACATATATAATTATATGCAGGAGATACCCAGGTTATACCAGCTGTACATATATAATTATATACAGGAGATACCCAGGTTATACCGGCTGTACATATATAATTATATACAGCAGATACCCAGGTTATACCGGCTGTACATATATAATTATATACAGTATATACCCAGGTTATACCAGCTGTACATATATATTTATATATAGGAGATACCCAGGGTTTACCAGTAACTAGACCATCAGATCACCAGTAATGGATGCTAGACCATTAAATCTTCAGGGAAGAGCACTAGATCTTTAGATCACCTGCAACGGACATTAAACTATCAGATCACCTTGAATGGACACAAGAGCATCAAATCACCAAAGATGGTCACTAAACCATTAGGTCAACAGGGGAGGACACCAGATGATCGGATCACCTAGAAAGGACAGATATCATCAAATCATTCAAAATGGGCACAAGACCATCAGATCACCAAGAATGAAAACTAAATTATCAGATCACCCAGAAATGGCACAAGACCATCAGATCACAAGGATGGACACAACTATCAGTTCACTAGGAAAAGACACTAAACTATCAGATCTGCAGAGAAGAAGACTGGACCACCAGATCTCCAGAGAAGAAGACTGGACCACCAGATCTCTAGAGAAGAACACTGGACCACCAGATCTGCAGAGAAGAACACTGGACCACCAGATCTCCAGAGAAGAAGACTGGACCACCAGATCTGCAGAGAAGAAGACTGGACCACCAGATCTGCAGAGAAGAAGACTGGACCACCAGATCTGCAGAGAAGAACACTGGACCACCAGATCTGCAGAGAAGAACACTGGACCACCAGATCTCCAGAGAAGAAGACTGGACCACCAGATCTGCAGAGAAGAAGACTGGACCACCAGATCTGCAGAGAAGAACACTGGACCACCAGATCTTCAGGGAAGAAGACTGGACCACCAGATCTGCAGAGAAGAACACTGGACTACCAGATCTCCAGAGAAGAAGACTGGACCACCAGATCTCCAGAGAAGAAGACTGGACCACCTGATCTGCAGAGAAGAAGACTGGACCACCTGATCTCCAGAGAAGAACACTGGACCACCAGATCTCCAGAGAAGAAGACTGGACCACCTGATCTGCAGAGAAGAAGACTGGACCACCAGATCTCCAGAGAAGAACACTGGACCACCTGATCTGCAGAGAAGAAGACTGGACCACCAGATCTCCAGAGAAGAACACTGGACCACCAGATATCCAGAGAAGAACACTGGACCATCAAATCATCAGGCAAGGTCAGTAATCATCAGATCACCACAGACAGACATTAAACCAACAGTTCCCCAGGGTTGGACACCAAACCATTAGATCACTAAGGATGACTGAAGCATCAGAACTGCAGAAAGAAACATAAACTATCAGATCTTCAGGGAAGGAAACAAATCATCAGATCACTCGGGATTTACCCTAAACCATCAGACAACATCAATGAGAGACAAAACACTAAACCACTGGGTTACCACTAAAGCGCTGGATTCTTAGGAGAGATCCCCTAGTTAGATCAGCAGTGATAGACACTAAACCATCACATCAGCAGATCATTCGTCCAGGACGTTGTCCGCCTGATCCTCCCGGATTTATTTGTCTTTCATGCCGTTAGATCCCCACAGACCGTCAGCACCATTAACCCTATTATGGATATTTATCACCCACAATTCGCATCCTCCTACCTTATAATATACAGGCCTGATCCTTGTATAACCTGTGAGATGGAGGCCATTGTAGTACCACCATCCATCCCTGCCCCCAGGATGCCCCCTCCTCACCCCCCCGACCCGCTGCTAATTACCCCGGGGTTCATTAATTCATCAGGAGATCAGAATCTTGTGATGAATCAGAGACTTTATCTCGCTGACTGTTATATTGTTGTGTATAAAGGAGAATTATTGTTTGCTGTGCTGAGATATCAGCCATATATATTCTGTATGACAGAGCCTCATGCCAGGAGCGCCTCCGATCCCACTGAATGATGGCTGCTATCACACACGCATTTTAAATACTGAATTTTTACAGATACAGATGAAACTTTTCATGCTATAGGTCCAGAATAGAATTCCAGAAGTTCAGTGAAGACTGATGCAAGAATTGCCCCAGCGTCACACATATAGCAATGGCCGACTGGTGACAGGGACCTACTAGGTCACTAATTGACTTAGGACTAAACCAAGGAGTGGAGTAAGGAGATGTGGGCTATCCCAAGGGGAACACTCAGGAGTGGTCACCATTAGCAAGGACTCTTAGTGGAGTAGTAAGTGATTCCAGAAATTAGGGGTTGTCATCCAACATGACATCGCTCTGAAGATATATTCTACAAACATTGTATGGACATCATATAGGGGAAGTCGAAACCCCAGAGAGCTGCTAACAAAGAGTGGACTCAACCCAGCATGTACCCAGCTTGGGGCCCATCTAGTGCCCTGTAACAGTACAAGCGGTCCATGGGGTCCTGTGAAATGCTATGAATGCTCCTAGGGCCACTTAGTCAATGTCCAACCTTTTAGACTTGGGACACAGCTATGGTATCAGCCAGAATAGACAGTCTCTGCCATTGGCCTTCATCAGTACAGAGCAGAGGGCAGGTTTGGTTGTGCCGGAGGATTTTGTCATCTGTAAGGCCACCTTTGCCTTTGTAGTGCTCTCTTTAAGAAGATACAAAAGCCTCCTACCCAGCTAAACCAGAATTGTGTCCCACACTGATGAAGGGCAACCGCATTGAAACATCTGTCTCCAAATAGTGGCATGACCCATCAGGTGTGGAAGCTTGTTGGGACAGCTTGTGGAGTGAAGCAAACTCTTTGCACAATGATGCCATTTGGTTCCTTGGGCTAACACACCTAAGGACACTGGTGAGTAAGAGGACAGGTTCTTTGGTGGAGCGCACCGCAACCCCTGCAACAGTGAACATGTGACTTGTCACCATGGTCTGCAATCTCACGAGTTAGGCCTGAGATTCAACATTCGTTAAAAACGTACCCCTGAAGTATTCCATTCCGTATATATGATACGTTTACCCCAGTAAAGAAGACTTTAGAAAAGTACAGAGTGTCCATGTCCGCCATCACTGGTTGGCGGCTTTGAATGACTTGGTCGGGTTTGTGCCTGGGCAGTAGCTCAGAATTAAATAGGCCGGGCACAGCGGCACATGGCCACGGAGGAGTGGGGTGCCGGCTGCAGTGGAGCAGCCATATTGTCACCACCCCAGCATAGGGGTTTGCCCGGGAACATTTGAGAGGTTACATGGCGCCCATTGTGGATGGTCTATCCTAATGAGGGGTGCTCTTATCACGTCTCTTCACTCCATTAGTGTTCCCAATAGAGGGAATCCTTCTTCTACAACGTCCATATTCCCCATGGGTCTCCACTGGACAAACCCTCCCCGCAGGTTAGGAGACACCTGCCTTCTCTTCCCTCTGACTTCATCGTCCCTGTCCGTGTTTTTCCGGATTCATGCTGTTGAGTTTGAAGTATGTTTGTGGGATTTACATACAGAATAAGTGACTGTTGCTGTGAGATAAGGGAACGTCGGGCCGCAGCGTAGAGCGCCACATGTGATGTATCGGAAATATTACACAGTGCTGAGCGCAGATTGCTCGTCCCTTCTATTCTAAAGGCTGAAGAGCGGAGACAAGTCTGTTTTATTTACCTTTTGTTCCCTAAGTCCCTGGTGAGTCAGCGGCAGCACCTGAATCTGCAGCGGTGGAGGCGACATTCTCCATAAAGAGACTCTCTACGATTTGTTTGCACTGGCTTCTGAGAGATTTACTCTATCCTTCCTTCCCTAAACCAACTCCCTCCGCTTATCTCTGCACAGTCACATTTATCCGACATGCCATATATATATATTTTTTACTCTAACTCCCAAATGTAGAATTTATTCAGTACTGTTTGCAAGAGAGTTTGGTTAATCTAATAGTCAGTGCCAGGCGGCGAGATATAGCGATGGCAAATGCGGAAAGGTTAGTTTATAGCAGAATCCGAAGCACAGGAGATATTTAGCTGTAACAGAAAGTCTCATAAATGTGTAAGAGGAAGATTCTATAAAGAGCCAAATGTGGAATTACAGAAAAAATATTCTTCATATCCAGATCCATATTATTAGACATAGGGGCAGTATTATAGTAGTTATATTCTTGTACATAGGAGCAGTATTATAGTAGTTATATTCTTGTACATAGGAGGTAGTATTATAGTAGTTATATTCTTGTACATAGGTGCAGTATTATAGTATTTATATTCTTGTACATAGGAGCAGTATTATAGTAGTTATATTCTTGTACATAGGAGGTAGTATTATAGTAGTTATATTCTTGTACATAGGAGGCAGTATTATAGTAGTTATATTCTTGTACATAGGAGCAGTATTATAGTAGTTATATTCTTGTACATAGGAGCAGTATTATAGTAGTTATATTCTTGTACATAGGGGGCAGTATTATAGTAGTTATATTCTTGTACATAGGAGGCAGTATTATAGTAGTTATATTCTTGTACATAGGGAGCAGTATTATAGTAGTTATATTCTTGTACATAGGAGCAGTATTATAGTAGTTATATTCTTGTACATAGGAGCAGTATTATAGTAGTTATATTCTTGTACATAGGAGCAGTATTATAGTAGTTATATTCTTGTACATATGAGGTAGTATTATAGTAGTTATATTCTTGTACATAGGAGCAGTATTATAGTAGTTATATTCTTGTACATATGAGGCAGTATTATAGTAGTTATATTATTGTACAGTACATAGGAGTAGTATTATAGTAGTTATATTCTTGTACATAGGAGCAGTATTATAGTAGTTATATTCTTGTACATAGGAGGTAGTATTATAGTAGTTATATTCTTGTACATAGGGGTCAGTATTATAGTAGTTATATTCTTGTACATAGGAGTAGTATTATAGTAGTTATATTCTTGTACATAGGGGCAGTATTATAGTAGTTATATTCTTGTACATAGGAGGTAGTATTATAGTAGTTATATTCTTGTACATAGGAGCAGTATTATAGTAGTTATATTCTTATACATAGGAGCAGTATTATAGTAGTTATATTCTTGTACATAGGAGGTAGTATTATAGTAGTTATATTCTTGTACATAGGAGGTAGTATTATAGTAGTTATATTCTTGTACATAGGAGTAGTATTATAGTAGTTATATTCTTGTACATAGGAGGTAGTATTATAGTAGTTATATTCTTGCACATAGGAGGTAGTATTATAGTAGTTATATTCTTGTACATAGGAGGTAGTATTATAGTAGTTATATTCTTGTACATAGGAGTAGTATTATAGTAGTTATATTCTTATACATAGGAGCAGTATTATAGTAGTTATATTCTTGTACATAGGGGCAGTATTATAGTAGTTATATTCTTGTACATAGGGGGCAGTATTATAGTAGTTATATTCTTGTACATAGCATCAGTATTATAGTAGTTATATTCTTGTACATAGGAGGTAGTATTATAGTAGTTATATTCTTGTACATAGGAGGTAGTATTATAGTAGTTATATTCTTGTACATAGGGGCAGTATTATAGTAGTTATATTCTTGTACATAGGAGTAGTATTATAGTAGTTATATTCTTGTACATAGGAGCAGTATTATAGTAGTTATATTCTTGTACATAGGAGCAGTATTATAGTAGTTATATTCTTGTACATAGGAGCGGTATTATAGTAGTTATATTCTTGTACATAGGAGGTAGTATTATAGTAGTTAGATTCTTGTACATAGGGGCAGTATTATAGTAGTTATATTCTTGTACATAGGAGTAGTATTATAGTTGTTATATTCTTGTAAATAGGGGCAGTATTATAGTAGTTATATTCTTGTACATAGGAGCAGTATTATAGTAGTTATATTCTTGTACATAGGAGCAGTATTATAGTAGTTATATTCTTGTACATAGGAGCAGTATTATAGTAGTTATATTCTTGTACATAGGAGGTAGTATTATAGTAGTTATATTCTTGTACATAGGAGCAGTATTATAGTAGTTATATTCTTGTACATAGGAGGTAGTATTATAGTAGTTATATTCTTGTACATAGGAGCAGTATTATAGTAGTTATATTCTTGTACATAGGAGTAATATTATAGTAGTTATATTCTTGTACATAGGAGCAGTATTATAGTAGTTATATTCTTGTACATAGGAGTAGTATTATAGTAGTTATATTCTTGTACATAGGAGCAGTATTATAGTAGTTATATTCTTGTACATAGGAGCAGTATTATAGTAGTTATATTCTTGTACATAGGAGCAGTATTATAGTAGTTATATTCTTGTACATAGGAGGTAGTATTATAGTAGTTATATTGTTGTACATAGGGGCAGTATTATAGTAGTTATATTCTTGTATATAGGAGGTAGTATTATAGTTGTTATATTCTTGTACATAGGAGGTAGTATTATAGTAGTTATATTCTTGTACATAGGAGTAGTATTATAGTAGTTATATTCTTGTATATAGGAGGTAGTATTATAGTAGTTATATTCTTGTACATAGGAGGTAGTATTATAGTAGTTATATTCTTGTACATAGGAGTAGTATTATAGTAGTTATATTCTTGTACACAGGAAGTATTATTATAGTAGTTATATTCTTGTACATAGGAGGTAGTATTATAGTAGTTATATTCTTGTACATAGGAGCAGTATTATAGTAGTTATATTCTTGTACATAGGAGTAGTATTATAGTAGTTATATTCTTGTAAATAGGAGCAGTATTATAGTAGTTATATTCTTGTACATAGGAGGTAGTATTATAGTAGTTATATTCTTGTACATAGGAGCAGTATTATAGTAGTTATATTCTTGTACATAGGAGCAGTATTATAGTAGTTATATTCTTGTACATAGGAGCAGTATTATAGTAGTTATATTCTTGTACATAGGGTAGTATTATAGTAGTTATATTCTTGTACATAGGAGTAGTATTATAGTAGTTATATTCTTGTACATAGGGGCAGTATTATAGTAGTTATATTCTTGTACATAGGAGGTAGTATTATAGTAGTTATATTCTTGTACATAGGAGCAGTATTATAGTAGTTATATTCTTGTACATAGGAGCAGTATTATAGTAGTTATATTCTTGTACATAGGAGCAGTATTATAGTAGTTATATTCTTGTTCATAGGAGCAGTATTATAGTAGTTATATTCTTGTACATAGGGTAGTATTATAGTAGTTATATTCTTGTACATAGGAGCAGTATTATAGTAGTTATATTCTTGTACATAGGAGCAGTATTATAGTAGTTATATTCTTGTACATAGGAGTAGTATTATAGTAGTTATATTCTTGTACATAGGAGCAGTATTATAGTAGTTATATTCTTGTACATAGGAGCAGTATTATAGTAGTTATATTCTTGTACATAGGAGTAGTATTATAGTAGTTATATTCTTGTACATAGGGGCAGTATTATAGTAGTTATATTCTTGTACATAGGAGCAGTATTATAGTAGTTATATTCTTGTACATAGGAGTAGTATTATAGTAGTTATATTCTTGTACATAGTAGTATTATAGTAGTTATATTCTTGTACATAGGGGCAGTATTATAGTAGTTATATTCTTGTACATAGGAGCAGTATTATAGTAGTTATATTCTTGTACATAGGAGCAGTATTATAGTAGTTATATTCTTGTACATAGGAGCAGTATTATAGTAGTTATATTCTTGTACATAGGAGCAGTATTATAGTAGTTATATTCTTGTACATAGGAGCAGTATTATAGTAGTTATATTCTTGTACATAGGAGCAGTATTATAGTAGTTATATTCTTGTACATAGGAGCAGTATTATAGTAGTTATATTCTTGTACATAGGAGCAGTATTATAGTAGTTATATTCTTGTACATGGAGTAGTATTATAGTAGTTATATTCCTGTACATAGGAGTAAGTATTATAGTAGTTATATTCTTGTACATAAGGGGCAGTATTATAGTGGTTATATTCTTGTACATAGGAGGTAGTATTATAGTAGTTATATTCTTGTACATAGGAGCAGTATTATAGTAGTTATATTCTTGTACATAGGGGCAGTATTATAGTAGTTATATTCTTGTACATAGGAGCAGTATTATAGTAGTTATATTCTTGTACATAGGAGTAGTATTATAGTAGTTATATTCTTGTACATAGTAGTATTATAGTAGTTATATTCTTGTACATAGGAGCAGTATTATAGTAGTTATATTCTTGTACATAGGGGGCAGTATTATAGTAGTTATATTCTTGTACATAGGAGCAGTATTATAGTAGTTATATTCTTGTACATAGGAGCAGTATTATAGTAGTTATATTCTTGTACATAGGAGCAGTATTATAGTAGTTATATTCTTGTACATAGGAGCCGTATTATAGTAGTTATATTCTTGTACATAGGAGCAGTATTATAGTAGTTATATTCTTGTACATAGGAGGTAGTATTATAGTAGTTATATTCTTGTACATAGGAGCAGTATTATAGTAGTTATATTCTTGTACATAGGAGCAGTATTATAGTAGTTATATTCTTGTACATAGGAGGTAGTATTATAGTAGTTATATTCTTGTACATAGGAGCAGTACTATAGTAGTTATATTCTTGTACATAGGAGCAGTATTATAGTAGTTATATTCTTGTACATAGGAGCAGTATTATAGTAGTTATATTCTTGTACATAGGAGCAGTATTATAGTAGTTATATTCTTGTACATAGGAGCAGTATTATAGTAGTTATATTCTTGTACATAGGAGGTAGTATTATAGTAGTTATATTCTTGTACATAGGGGTAGTATTATAGTAGTTATATTCTTGTACATAGGAGGTAGTATTATAGTAGTTATATTCTTGTACATAGGAGGTAGTATTATAGTAGTTATATTCTTGTACATAGGAGTAGTATTATAGTAGTTATATTCTTGTACAAGGAGGTAGGAGCAGTATTATAGTAGTTATATTCTTGTACATAGGAGCAGTATTATAGTAGTTATATTCTTGTACATAGGAGCAGTATTATAGTAGTTATATTCTTGTACATAGGAGGTAGTATTATAGTAGTTATATTCTTGTACATAGGAGCAGTATTATAGTAGTTATATTCTTGTACATAGGAGCAGTATTATAGTAGTTATATTCTTGTACATAGGAGCAGTATTATAGTAGTTATATTCTTGTACATAGGAGCAGTATTATAGTAGTTATATTCTTGTACATAGGAGCAGTATTATAGTAGTTATATTCTTGTACATAGGAGCAGTATTATAGTAGTTATATTCTTGTACATAGGAGCAGTATTATAGTAGTTATATTCTTGTACATAGGAGCAGTATTATAGTAGTTATATTCTTGTACATAGGAGCAGTATTATAGTAGTTATATTCTTGTACATAGGAGCAGTATTATAGTAGTTATATTCTTGTACATAGGAGTAGTATTATAGTAGTTATATTCTTGTACATAGGAGCAGTATTATAGTAGTTATATTCTTGTACATAGGAGCAGTATTATAGTAGTTATATTCTTGTACATAGGAGTAGTATTATAGTAGTTATATTCTTGTACATAGGAGCAGTATTATAGTAGTTATATTCTTGTACATAGGAGCAGTATTATAGTAGTTATATTCTTGTACATAGGAGTATTGTATTATAGTAGTTATATTCTTGTACATAGGAGCAGTATTATAGTAGTTATATTCTTGTACATAGGAGCAGTATTATAGTAGTTATATTCTTGTACATAGGGGAGGAATAAAAGAAGGGTTATATTCTTGTACATAGGGGTAGTATTATAGTAGTTATATTCTTGTACATAGGGGCAGTATTATAGTAGTTATATTCTTGTACATAGGAGCAGTATTATAGTAGTTATATTCTTGTACATAGGAGCAGTATTATAGTAGTTATATTCTTGTACATAGGAGCAGTATTATAGTAGTTATATTCTTGTACATAGGAGTAGTATTATAGTAGTTATATTCTTGTACATAGGAGCAGTATTATAGTAGTTATATTCTTGTACATAGGAGCAGTATTATAGTAGTTATATTCTTGTACATAGGAGCAGTATTATAGTAGTTATATTCTTGTACATAGTAGTATTATAAGTAGTTATATTCTTGTACGGGCTGGGAGTATTATAGTAGTTATATTCTTGTACATAGGAGCAGTATTATAGTAGTTATATTCTTGTACATAGGAGTAGTATTATAGTAGTTATATTCTTGTACATAGGAGTAGTATTATAGTAGTTATATTCTTGTACTATAGGGGCAGTATTATAGTAGTTATATTCTTGTACATAGGAGCAGTATTATAGTAGTTATATTCTTGTACATAGGAGCAGTATTATAGTAGTTATATTCTTGTACATAGGGGCAGTATTATAGTAGTTATATTCTTGTACATAGGAGCAGTATTATAGTAGTTATATTCTTGTACATAGGGGCAGTATTATAGTAGTTATATTCTTGTACATAGGAGCAGTATTATAGTAGTTATATTCTTGTACATAGGGGCCATATTATAGTAGTTATATTCTTGTACATAGGAGGATTATTATATTATTTATATTCTTCTTGTACATAGGAGGTAGTATTATAGTAGTTATATTCTTGTACATAGGAGCAGTATTATAGTAGTTATATTCTTGTACATAGGAGGTAGTATAATAGTAGTTATATTCTTGTACATAGTAGTATTATAGTAGTTATATTCATGTACATAGGGAGCAGTATTATAGTAGTTATATTCTTGTACATAGGAGGTAGTATTATAGTAGTTATATTCTTGTACATAGGGGCAGTATTATAGTAGTTATATTCTTGTACATAGGAGCAGTATTATAGTAGTTATATTCTTGTACATAGGAGGTAGTATTATAGTAGTTATATTCTTGTACATAGGAGGTAGTATTATAGTAGTTATATTCTTGTACATAGGAGCAGTATTATAGTAGTTATATTCTTGTACACAGGAGGCAGTATCATAGTAGGTATATTCTTGTACATAGGAGGTAGTATTATAGTAGTTATATTCTTGTACATAGGAGGTAGTATTATAGTAGTTATATTCTTGTACATAGGAGCAGTATTATAGTAGTTATATTCTTGTACATAGGGGGTAGTATTATAGTAGTTATATTCTTGTACGTAGGGGGCAGTATTATAGTAGTTATATTCTAGATCATAGGGGGGCAGTTTTGTGCTAGTTATATTGTTGCTCAGAAACTTTGCTTTTTACCCCACCAACCACCTGCTGATGAAAGTTATGACCATTCTAGTTCTGCCAAAGACATAAGAAAAGAAGGAACATTTTTTGGCATAAAAAGACAAAAGTCTTCATTATAATGCAAATAAAATGAGCGGGGTAAGAAGAAAGCTATGATACGACAAGTAAAAGTGAACGAGGAAGAGTCAAGCTGTAAGAAAACACTGAGCCAGAGAGATGTAGATTAAAGCAGAGACATAAAAATGATGAATGGCTCGGATAAAGTGACACTTGTCTTACAACGTTGGATATTTAATTTTAGTAAAATGTCACACTTATGGTGTGTTAGCCGGGGGCTCCGATGAATCAGACATGGCAGTTTTATTCCTTTCCAGGCAATGGGCTGACACAACAGTGACCAGAAAGTAATTAATGGCTTTAATATCAGAACTCAAAACATCTGGGCTGTGGTGCGGCACAATAATAGGAGGCGCCAGTGCCAAGTCACTACGAGAGTTGCTCTCTGTGCGTCTGTCTGTGACCCACTGCAATGAACCGCACTGCAACCTCGTCAAGGAGATCTGTCTGTATTCTGAGCCCGGCGGTATGGCAGCTTCTTCTCCTGGAGACAATATGTTCTGCCGGAAGACACAAACCATGAGGGTTTTGGAAACTGATGTGACAATCTACTATACAGGACTGGGAGCTGTCTGTCAGAAAGCTGAGTAATACTGAGCAAGTTTAATGTACCCAGTACTCTTCTGTCCACTGGTTGGGTGTTCTAACCCCTGGTGTCATGGTTCCTGATGTCCACTGTTTTTGTGTAAATTTGTTGACCACTTCACGCCTTTTACCATCTTGCTGTCCCTGATTTCCATTCTCTTGGTGTTCCAGTCCCCGGTGCCCTCTGTTGTGGTTTTCCAGTCCATGATATTCAGTGGTCTGCTATTCCAATATCCGGTGTCCAAATCCTTGGTGGTCAATAATTTGGTGTCTAAGTCCAGCTGTTTTCTGACAGTTGCTCCATTCCTTCCATTCTTTGTACAGCTACTTCTTTCTGTTATCAATGTGATGACACACATGAGGCCATTCTGCAAACCTTCCTGTCCTTAAAGCAGAATAGACAATCCCACATTAGACAGCTCCAACAAGGATAGTGTATACAGTGTATAGTACCAGGTGTGACAATGTCACCGAGCCTGATACTTTGTATCCTCATGTTGCATTGACAATGTGCGGCATCCATTATACCTTTTATTACTCTTCCCTAAATTATTCTCGGAGAGAATGTAATCCATCAGTTCGCCGGCGCCTCATGCATGGAAGTCAGGCTTCATGAATATTGGTCAGGATGAGTAGATAAGCGCAGCGGCAAAATGTCCTATTTCTGTGTCACCAGAGTCAACAGCTCTTTAATTAGTCCCAACATTTCCTCTCTCCTCCTGGCAGATGGAGCCGTTCCAGCTCGATTTTACATTCTGACTTTGTGCTGCCATTGTCATGCTGCTCACAAACTATTCCACAGATTTTATGAAACTTTCTGAACCTAAATATATATATTTAAAGCCTCGGCTTGGCAGGAGCTCAGTGACTTTGTGAACTCTCGGCAGATAAATCAGTGTCCAGGTCGTGAAACGTTTCGCTTTTTCTATACCTTCCATGACATTTATTAAATTACATTTGGAGTGAGGCGTCCCACCTCTCGAGTCGCATCCTTCATGCACAATTTAAAGTCTTAGGGCTGCCACTCAAAGTGAGTTATCTTAAAAGCAGAGTGAAAAGTCAGCAGGAACCCCACTTATAATGTGCAAGACTGGACCCGAGCTGCCTGTTAACTCTTTAACTCAATGAAAACCCAAGTCACCATAGGTGGAGCAGTGGTGTCAGGGAAAGCCTGGGTCTCTGTAGGTGGAACAGTGGTATCAGGGAAAGCCTAGGTCTCTATAGATGGAGCAGTGGTGTCAGGGAAAGCCTGGGTCTCTGTAGGTGGAACAGTGGTATCAGGGAAAGCCTAGGTCTCTATAGGTGGAGCAGTGGTGTTAGGGAAAGCCTAGGTCTCTATAGGTGGAGCAGTGGTGTCAGGGAAAGCCTAGGTCTCTATAGGTGGAGCAGTGGTGTGAGGGAAAGCCTAGGTCTCTATAGGTGGAGCAGTGGTGTCAGGGAAAGCCCAGGTCTCTATAGGTGGAGCAGTGGTGTCAGGGAAAGCCTAGGTCTCTCTAGGTGGAGCAGTGGTGTCAGGGAAAGTCCAAGTCTCTATAGGGTGGAGCAGTGGTGCAGGGAAAGCCTAGGCCATAGGGGAGCAGTGGTGCAGGGAGCCGGTCCTAGGTGGAGCAGGGTGTCAGGGAAAGCCCAGGTCTCTATAGGTGGAGCAGTGGTGTCAGGGAAAGCCTAGGTCCATAGGTGGAGGGGGGCAGTGGTGTCAGGGAAAGCCTAGGTCTCTATAGGTGGAGCAGTGGTGTCAGGGAAAGCCTAGGCCGGGGGCGGGGGGGGGGGCGGCCAGGGGAGCAGGGGCAGGAAGGCGGTCTCTCTAGGTGGAGCAGTGGTGTCAGGGAAAGTCCAAGTCTCTATAGGTGGAGCAGTGGTGTCAGGGAAAGCCTAGGTCTCTATAGGTGGAGCAGTGGTGTCAGGGAAAGCCTAGGCTCTCTTAGGTGGAGCAGTGGTGTCAGGGAAAGCCAAGTCTCTATAGGTGGGGCAGTGGTGTCAGGGGAAAGCCTAGGTCTCTCTAGGTGGAGCAGTGGTGTCAGGGAAAGCCTAGGTCTCTATAGGTGGAGCAGTGGTGTCAGGGAAAGCCAGGTCTTTAGGTGGAGCAGTGGTGTCGGAGCCTAGGTCTCTATAGGTGGAGCAGTGGTGTCAGGGAAAGCCTGGGTCTCTATAGGTGGAGTAGTGGTGTCAGGGAAAGCCTAGGTCTCTATATGTGGAGCAGTGGTGTCAGGGAAAGCCTAGGTCTCTATAGGTGGAGCAGTGGTGTCAGGGAAAGCCTAGGTCTCTATAGGTGGAGCAGTGGTGTCAGGGAAAGCCTAGGTCTCTCTAGGTGGAGCAGTGGTGTCAGGGAAAGTCCAAGTCTCTATAGGTGGAGCAGTGGTGTCAGGGAAAGCCTAGGTCTCTCTAGGTGGAGCAGTGGTGTCAGGGAAAGTCCAAGTCTCTATAGGTGGAGCAGTGGTGTCAGGGAAAGCCTAGGTCTCTATAGGTGGAGCAGTGGTGTCAGGGAAAGCCTAGGTCTCTCTAGGTGGAGCAGTGGTGTCAGGGAAAGTCCAAGTCTCTATAGGTGGAGCAGTGGTGTCAGGGAAAGCCTAGGTCTCTCTAGGTGGAGCAGTGGTGTCAGGGAAAGTCCAAGTCTCTATAGGTGGAGCAGTGGTGTCAGGGAAAGCCTAGGTCTCTATAGGTGGAGCAGTGGTGTTAGGGAAAGCCTAGGTCTCTATAGGTGGAGCAGTGGTGTCAGGAAAAGCCTAGGTCTCTATAGGTGGAGCAGTGGTGTCAGGGAAAGCCTAGGTCTCTATTGATGGAACAGTGGTGTGAGGGAAAGCCTAGGTCTCTATAGGTGGAGCAGTGGTGTCAGGGAAAGCCTGGGTCTCTATAGGTGGAGTAGTGGTGTCAGGGAAAGCCTAGGTCTCTATATGTGGAGCAGTGGTGTCAGGGAAAGCCTAGGTCTCTATAGGTGGAGCAGTGGTGTCAGGGAAAGCCTAGGTCTCTATAGGTGGAGCAGTGGTGTCAGGGAAAGCCTGAGTTTCGGGTAGGAGTAACCCCTTTACAGGTGTGTTTGACTGATCATGAAGGAAACTTGAGGTCATTAGGCATATAAAGGATTGGTTATACGTCATGTAATCACAGGATACAGCAATGGCAATGTTGCTTGGATATTCACATAAAACTAGAACACCCCTTTAAGTCATTTTTTTTATATAGGCTAATATGTAAATTTTCATTGCATTTGGTGAACTCTTTTAATATAACCATAAAGTTGTGATCTCCCCCATATGTCCAATTATGATGCAAATAATCTCCAATGTAAATGACCTGTATATATTAGCGAGGACTGCCGAGCAGATGATAAGCGGCGCCCCTGGCGTCCGTCACGCGTGTCCTGCAGATTTACAGTCTGTGTCGCTCTCTCTGCTGTTCCAGATCATAATTCAGGAGTAATGATTGTTTCTGGTCCCGGCCGCTGGATCTGGGTTTTGTGATGCTGTGTAAGTTGTCTGTCTACGGCACAGTGTGCGGACGAGGCGCTGAATCTATAATGAATCTTCGCCGTCTTCCCACTGAGAGGAACGAAACAACTTAAATGACTTATGCAAGAAGAAGAGGAAAGACGAGGAATCAAAGATGACTCTCAGCAGACACTACATCATAAGTGCAGCCGCCATCATATACGGGGAGGAGAGCGGCGGATAAAGGCGACTTATAGGAGTGACTTATAGGAAAGAATTATAGGAGCGACTTATAGGAGTGACTTATAGGAAAGAATTATAGGAGCGACTTATAGGAACGACTTATAGGAATGAATTATAGGAACAACTTATAGGAGTAACTTATAGGAGCGACTTATAGGAATGACTTATAGGAGCGACTTATAGACCCCATATAGTGCCCCATCACCGATATATTGGGGTGCCCTTAGTCCACTATTACATAATACACAATCTATATATTATATATCTGTATTGCATGATACTGTCTGCTGAGCTGTGTATCTAATCCTATCCTGTGTGATACTGTCTGCTGAGCTGTGTATCTAATCCTATCCTGTGTGATACTGTCTGCTGAGCTGTGTATCTAATCCTATCCTGTGTGATACTGTCTGCTGAGCTGTGTATCTAATCCTATCCTGTGTGATACTATCTGCTGAGCTGTGTATCTAATCCTATCCTGTGTGATACTTTCTGCTGAGCTGTGTATCTAATCCTATCCTGTGTGATACTGTCTGCTGAGCTGTGTATCTAATCCTATCCTGTGTGATACTGTCTGCTGAGCTGTGTATCTAATCCTATCCTGTGTGATACTGTTTGCTGAGCTGTGTATCTAATACTTCCATGTGTGATACTGTCTACTAAGCTGTGTATCTAATACTTCCATGTGTGATACTGTCTGTGAATCCTCATGTATGACACGGTTTGCTGAGCCTTCTAGTGCACACTGTCCATATCCTGAAGTCTATGTAATGGTTTTGTACATTTAGTTCTGTACAAATGAGGACACGGCTCTAGAAGTCTCTTTGACTTGTGGAGCTGAACATTTCCCAGGACACTAGGAGGTTGGGGTATTCGCCGCCCTCCACCCCGATACCATTACTGGGCAGTATAATGGGCAGCTCCAGGCTACACAACCTCTTGCCCTTTGATTAAAGTAGCGGCGGTGCAGCCGGGAGTCCGGAGGAGACTTATAGGGCACCAGGAGGTCAGAGGGGAGATTATAACAAACAGGCCAGAAATACCCCTCCACCCCACCCGCGGTGAATGAGTGGAAATCCTGCCCGACGACACCGGGAGGCCGAGGGGCTGTTATATGTAATTATAGGAAATGTCACAAAATGTAGAACACGACCTTTTATAGCAACAAAATCCTAATGAGAAAAATCATAAAATGTCACGAAACTGAAAAATCAACAAATCCAACAAGGGATAAAATACATACAATAAGTCCTGTATACAGGTATGTGCAGTGGAGAGGTGGCCCCGGGGTGCAAGGGGTGCCAGGACCCATGTACTAGGGTGAAAGGGGTGTAAGGACATTAACAACCACTAGGGGGCTGCTCTAATTTCCAGCACTGTGACATCACTGTGTGTATTATCCCTGTACTGTGACATCACTGTGTGTATTATCTCTGTACTGTGACATCACTGTGTGTATTATCCTGTACTGTGACATCACTGTGTGTATTATCTCTGTACTGTGACATCACTGTGTGTATTATCCTGTACTGTGACATCACTGTGTGTATTATCCCTGTACTGTGACATCATTGTGTGTATTATCCCTGTACTGTGACATCACTGTGTGTATTATCCCTGTACTGTGACATCACTGTGTGTATTATCTCTGTACTGTGACATCACTGTGTGTATTATCCTGTACTGTGACATCACTGCGTGTATTATCTCTGTACTGTGACATCACTGTGTGTATTATCTCTGTACTGTGACATCACTGTGTGTATTATCCTTGTACTGTGACATCACTGTGTGTATTATCCTGTACTGTGACATCACTGTGTGTATTATCCTGTACTGTGACATCACTGTGTGTATTATCCTGTACTGTGACATCACTGTGTGTATTATCCTGTACTATGACATCACTCTGTGTATTATCCTGTACTGTGACATCACTGTGTGTATTATCCTGTACTGTGACATCACTGTGTGTATTATCCCTGTACTGTGACATCACTGTGTGTATTATCCTGTACTGTGACATCACTGTGTGTATTATCCTGTACTGTGACATCACTGTGTGTATTATCCCTGTACTGTACATCACTGTGTGTATTATCTCTGTATTGTGACATCACTGTGTGTATTATCCTGTCCTGTGACATCACTGTGTATTATCCTGTACTGTGACATCACTGTGTGTATTATCTCTGTACTGTGACATCACTGTGTGTATTATCCTGTACTGTGACATCAGTGTGTGTATTATCCCTGTACTGTGACATCACTGTGTGTATTATTCCTGTGCTGTGACATCACTGTGTGTATTATCCCTGTGCTGTGACATCACTGTGTGCATTATCCTGTACTGTGACATCACTGTGTGTATTATCTCTGTACTGTGACATCACTGTGTGTATTATCTCTGTACTGTGACATCACTGTGCGTATTATCCTGTACTGTGACATCATTGTGTGTATTATCTCTGTACTGTGACATCACTGTGTGTATTATCCCTGTACTGTGATATCACTGTGTGTATTATCCCTGTACTGTGACATCACTGTGTGTATTATCTCTGTACTGTGACATCACTGTGTGTATTATCCTGTACTGTGACATCACTGTGTGTATTATCCTTGTACTGTGATATCACTGTGTGTATTATTCTGTACTGTGACATCACTGTGTGTATTATCCCTGTACTGTGACATCCCTGTGTGTATTAGCTCTGTACTGTGACATCACTGTGTGTATTATCTCTGTACTGTGACATCACTGTGTGTATTATCTCTGTACTGTGACATCCCTGTGTGTATTATCTCTGTACTGTGACATCCCTGTGTGTATTATCTCTGTACTGTGACATCCCTGTGTGTATTATCTCTGTTCTGTGACATCACTGTGTGTATTATCTCTGTACTGTGACATCCCTGTGTGTATTATCTCTGTACTTTGACATCACTATGTGTATTATCTCTGTACTGTGACATCACTGTGTGTATTATCTCTGTACTGTGACATCACTGTGTGTATTATCCCTGTACTGTGACATCACTGTGCGTATTATCCTGTACTGTGACATCACTGTGTGTATTATCCTGTACTGTGACATTACTGTGTGTATTATCCCTGTACTGTGACATCCCTGTGTGTATTATCTCTGTACTGTGACATCACTGTGTGTATTATCTCTGTACTGTGACATCACTGTGTGTATTATCTCTGTACTGTGACATCACTGTGTGTATTATCTCTGTACTGTGACATCACTGTGCGTATTATCCTGTACTGTGACATCACTGTGTGTATTATCCTGTACTGTGACATCACTGTGTGTATTATCCCTGTACTGTGATATCACTGTGTGTATTATCCTGTACTATGACATCACTCGTGTGTATTATCTCTGTACTGTGACATCACTGTGCGTATTATCCTGTACTGTGACATCACTGTGTGATTACCTGTACTGTGACATCACTCTGTGTATTATCCTGTACTGTGACATCACTCTGTGTATTATCCCTGTACTGTGACATCACTGTGTGTATTATCCCTGTACTGTGACATCACTGTGTGTATTATCTCTGTACTGTGACATCACTGTGTGTATTATCCCTGTACTGTGACATCACTGTGTGTATTATCCTGTACTGTGACATCACTGTGTGTATTATCCCTGTACTGTGACATCAATGTGTGTATTGTCTCTGTACTGTTACATCACTGTGTGTATTATCCTGTACTGTGACATCACTGTGTGTATTATCCTGTACTGTGACATCACTGTGTGTATTATCTCTGTACTGTGACATCACTGTGTGTATTATCCTGTACTGTGACATCACTGTGTGTATTATCTCTGTACGGTGACATCACTGTGTGTATTATCCTGTACTGTGACATCACTGTTTGTATTATCCTGTACTGTGACATCGCTGTGTGATTATCTCTGTACTGTGACATCACTGTGTGTATTATCCCTGTACTGTGACATCACTGTGTGTATTATCCTGTACTGTGACATCACTGAGTGTATTATCTCTGTACTGTGACATCACTGTGTGTATTATCCTGTACTGTGACATCACTGTGTGTATTATCCTGTACTGTGACATCACTGTTTGTATTATCCCTGTACTGTGACATCACTGTGTGTATTATCCTGTACTGTGACATCACTGTGTGTATTATCCCTGTACTGTGACATCACTGTGTGTATTGTCTCTGTACTGTGACATCACTGTGTGTATTATCCTGTACTGTGACATCACTGTGTGTATTATCCCTGTACTGTGACATCACTGTGTATTATCTCTGTACTGTGACATCACTGTGTGTATTATCCTGTACTGTGACATCACTGTGTGTATTATCCTGTACTGTGACATCACTGTGTGTATTATCCTGTACTGTGACATCACTGTGTGTATTATCCTGTACTGTGACATCACTGTGTGTATTATCCTGTACTGTGACATCACTGTGTGTATTATCCTGTACTGTGACATCACTGTGTGTATTATCCCTGTACTGTGACATCACTGTGTGTATTATCTCTGTACTGTGACATCACTGTGTGTATTATCCTGTACTGTGACATCACTGTGTGTATTATCCCTGTACTGTGACATCACTGTGTGTATTATCTCTGTACTGTGACATCACTGTGTGTATTATCCTGTACTGTGACATCGCTGTGTGTATTATCTCTGTACTGTGACATCACTGTGTGTATTATCCCTGTACTGTGACATCACTGTGTGTATTATCCTGTACTGTGACATCACTGAGTGTATTATCTCTGTACTGTGACAGCACTGTGTGTATTATCCTGTACTGTGACATCACTGTGTGTATTATCCTGTACTGTGACATCACTGTGTGTATTATCCCTGTACTGTGACATCACTGTGTGTATTATCCCTGTACTGTGACATCACTGTGTGTATTATCTCTGTACTGTGACATCACTGTGTGTATTATCCTGTACTGTGACATCACCGTGTGTATTATCTCTGTACTGTGACATCACCGTGTGTATTATCCTGTACTGTGACATCACCGTGTGTATTATCCTGTACTGTGACATCACTGTGTGTATTATCTCTGTACTGTGACATCACTGTGTGTATTATCCTGTACTGTGACATCACTGTGTGTATTATCCTGTACTGTGACATCACTGTGTGTACTATCCTGTACTGTGACATCACTGTGTGTATTATCCTGTACTGTGACATCACTGTGTGTATTATCCTGTACTGTGACATCACTGTGTGTATTATCTCTGTACTGTGACATCACTGTGTGTATTATCCTGTACTGTGACATCACAGTGTGTATTATCCCTGTACTGTGACATCACTGTGTGTATTATCCTGTACTGTGACATCACTGTGTGTATTATCATTGTAGACAGTTTCTCTCCTAGCATTGTCTAGACTGGATCCACTTGTAACAAACTCTCAGCTGTGAGATATATTTGATGACTTTTCAGCCTCTTTATATTATAGAAAGTAAAGATCCTGAAAATGACAAACAATGAATCATTTCTTGGAATTTTACAATGTTTCTCACTATCATTTTGTGTCGTTACAATGTTACAGGGACGCGGGGAATATATTATATTATTGGTTACAATGGATAATGATGGGGGCTGGAAAGGAAAATGCCACTGGGGAGGGGGCAAATATAATGAGTCAGAGGGCTGTGAGGATAGTGGCAGAGGGCACAACAAGAGGCGGCACGTGCCGCACAGCATTGGAAGGCAGGGCTGGTAAAGTAATGGCACCTAGAGCGGTGGAGGGGGCGACACCTTCGGCCTCCCAGGATGATAGTGATGGCTCCTCAATCTTACAAATTGTAAGTGACTTGTGTTTTCTGCTCCCATCTTCCTCATGCCAAGGCGCTGGCTCGGCCCCCTCGTTCCATCCTGTGCGTCTTTCCTTCCCTCGTCCCCGCGCGTCTCTCCAGCTGCCGTATTTTCTGGCTGGTAATTAGACGATTCCTTTTTCCAATCACTTGGTATTGTTGACTGAACTCGCTCCGACTTTCATCATTTCCGAGAAAGTTTAAATATCATTCGGTAGAAGTAATTTCATCGCCCCGCGAGCGCGGTCACGTGATGGCGCTGTCACACACACTCAATTTATGCACATTGTGCTTCCCCGAAATTATCTGAGATGAAAAAGGGGTGGAATATAAATACTGCCCCCCCCCCCCCCCCGCATAGCCCCTGCACCCCCCATCACAGCTCCCCCCGCCGCCCCCCCCGCACAGCCCCCCTCCCCACAGCCCCCCCCCCCCGCCCCCCCCTCCCCACAGCTCCCCCTGCACAGCCCCCCCCCCTCCCCACAGCTCCCCCCCCCCCGCACAGCTCCCCCTGCACAGCCCCCCTCCCCACAGCCCCCCTCCCCACAGCCCCCCCTCCCCACAGCTCCCCCTGCACAGCCCCCCCCCCCGCACAGCCCCCTCCCCACAGCCCCCCTCCCCACAGCCCCCCCCCCCCCCCTGCACAGCCCCCCCGCACAGGGGCCCCCCTCCTCACAGCCCCCCCTCCCCACAGCTCCCCCCTGGCCATTCCAGAACATTGTAATTGTTCCTCTGCATGAATGCCTGAGTAGCACCCCAAACTAACATTATCAAAAGGTCAACAGCCATTCAATGTTATCTAATAACTGATGGACACAGTAATATCAGGATGAAGGGTTATGACTAACAGATGTGCATGATTAAACCAAAATGCCGGTCAAGGGCCCCTCACAGAAGTGCATTTGGATCCTCCTTCAAAAAAACCGCCCCCCCCCCCCCCCCCGGTTTTAAAACCCCCGCCCCCCGGGGGGAGGGAATTTCCCCCCCCCTCAAAAAAAAAACCCACCATTAAATTTTGGGGGGGGGGGGGGGGGGGGCGGCCCCCCAACACCCCCCCCACCATAAAAAAAGGGGGGGGGGGGGGGGGGGGCCCAAAAAAATAAATCCCCCCCAAACCTATTGATCATTGTCTTGCTGAAATATCCATCCCCGGCGTAACTTCAAATTCGTCACTGATTCTTGTACATTATTCTCAAGAATCTGCTGATACTGAGTTGAATCCATGCGACCCTCAACTTTAACAAGATTCCCGGTGCCGGCATTGGCCACACAGCCCCAAAGCATGATGGAACCTCCACCAAATTTTACAGTGGGTAGCAAGTGTTTTTCTTGGAATGCTGTGTTTTTTGGACGCCATGCATAACGCCTTTTTGTATGACCAAACAACTCAATCTTTGTTTCATCAGTCCACAGGACCTTCTTCCAAAATGAAGCTGGCTTGTCCAAATGTGCTTTTGCATACCTCAGGCGACTCTGTTTGTGGCGTGCTTTCAGAAACGGCTTCTTTCGCATCACTCTCCCATACAGCTTCTCCTTGTGCAAAGTGTGCTGTATTGTTGACCGATGCACAGTGACACCATCTGCAGCAAGATGATGCTGCAGCTCTTTGGAGGTGGTCTGTGGATTGTCCTTGACTGTTCTCACCATTCTTCTTCTCTGCCTTTCTGATATTTTTCTTGGCCTGCCACTTCTGGGCTTAACAAGAACTGTCCCTGTGGTCTTCCATTTCCTTACTATGTTCCTCACAGTGGAAACTGACAGGTTAAATCTCTGAGACAACTTTTTGTATCCTTCCCCTGAACAACTATGTTGAACAATCTTTGTTTTCAGATCATTTGAGAGTTGTTTTGAGGAGCCCATGATGCCACTCTTCAGAGGAGATTCAAATAGGAGAACAACTTGCAATTGGCCACCTTAAATACCTTTTCTCATGATTGGATACACCTGGCTATGAAGTTCAAAGCTCAGTGAGGTTACAAAACCAATTTTGTGCTTCAGTAAGTCAGTAAAAAGTAGTTAGGAGTATTCAAATCAATAAAATGATAAGGGTACCCAAATTGTTGCACCGGTCAAATTTTGGTTTAATGAATATTGCACATTTTCTGTTAGTACAATAAACCTCATTTCAATCCTGAAATATTACTGTGTCCATCAGTTATTAGATATATCAAATTGAAATGGCTGTTGCAAACACCCAAATATTTAGAACTAAAAATGATTAAGATTAATAGGGGTGCCCAAACTTTTTCATATGACTGTATAATTAGTCTGTGGTCAGCTCCTGAGCTCCCTCTAGTGGTGACTGTATATTATTAGTCTGCGGTCAGCTCCTGAGCTCCCTCTAGTGGTGGCTGTATATATAATCAGTCTGCAGTCAGCTCCTGAGCTCCCCCTAGTGGTGACTGTATATGATCAGTCTGTGGTCACCTCCTGAGGTCTCTCTAGTGGTAGGTGTATATAATCAGTCTGCGGTCAGCTCCTGAGCTCCCTCTAGTGGTGACTGTATATTATTAGTCTGCGGTCAGCTCCTGAGCTCCCTCTAGTGGTGACTGTATACAATCAGTCTGCAGTCAGCTCCTGAGCTCCCCCTAGTGGTGACTGTATATGATCAGTCTGTGGTCACCTCCTGAGGTCTCTCTAGTGGTGGGTGTATATAATCAGTCTGCGGTCAGCTCCTGAGCTCCCTCTAGTGGTGACTGTATATTTAATATGTACTAAGCTCCTAGTGGTGACTTTCCATATGTTTCCGCAGATTCCCCCTTTAAGTGTCTGGAATGTTCCATCTCGGTCTCACTCATCATTTGTTAGTGATTTTTCTCCTTCGCTCAGCAGTGCGTTCGTTCTCTTCATCCGCCCCACATTGCAATTCATTCTCAATCTAATTTGAGCTTCAGGCGATTAATATTGTACTTACAGTTTAGCGGAGAGGCGAGTAATTGCTGATCCCAAGCCACGCGGCAGATTCAGAGCAGAAAACGCTCCTATTAAATCCAAATACGGGGCTTCCGACTGGTCTCCTGTTAAAGCTAAATATATGATGTCATCACAAGGGTTTACTTACAAGAGGATGGGTCAGAAGGGGTACTATGTCTCTTTATGGAGACGTTGCCTTTATTATTGTACAGGAACATATCAGACCAAGCATGATCTGCTAAGAATTGTGCGAAAGGAATATGTAAATAAGTCCAACCTGGTGGAAAAAGGGGAACTCACTCTAGCGCCACCTTCTGGAAGGTTTTCCTAAAAGCTAGTGACATGACCTGGGATTAAAGCCCCTCCAAAAGAAAGAAAGAGCCATCCTCAGACAACTGCACACCTCTTGGTGGTGACGTCTCCTTCATGAGACATAGTACCCCTTGTGACCCACGTCTATGACCTGTCACCCAGCCAATCCCCTGCTCTGCACTGATGAGGGACAATATCCCCCGAAACCGCTGTCTGCAGATGGGTCTCTCTTCCTTGCGGAGGAAATGTTCTAGTTTGGTTTTAATCCCAGACCATATCACTAAGTTTTAGCAAAACCAGGCATTGATCTATAGGGAGTTCCCTTCAAAAAGGTGGCGCTAGAGCAAGTTCTCCTTCTTTCACCAAGTAGGATTTATTTGCATATTTTTTTCCATATATTCCTGGCCATAGGCTACCATTTGCTGGGTGACAACCAATACGGCCCCTATCACAGCTGTCTGTTGTCATTGCCCCAGGATTCTATATTAACGTCAGTAACACTTTGTACAGATGCAGCGAGTTTAACTTGACAGTGTCTTTGGCTTTGCTGTGAGTTATAATTTGCAACAAGTTATCAGATTCAAGTTAAACTTCGCTACATTTGTTGCAACGATCCCGGAATCTGAAATGTGCTTAGTCTTGTGTAATGAGCAGAGGTTACTCAGGCACTGCCTGCTGGTCATCTCTGCCCCCCGTACAGTCACCTGCCCTGTGCACCCTGCCTGTGACATGGGGTGCAGCCTGCAGCCTCTCCTGGGTCTCGGCTGAGAAGCCTCCTGCACACAATTTGTGATACTCTTATACCTAGAGCCTGTGATGACCTGAGTGATGCCCAGCAGAAGGTGATTCCTGCTAGGAAGATGGAGCACAGAGCTGGGGGGAGGGGTCTTCTGGTTCTTGATCACAGACTTGAAGGTGACATGGCAGAGCATGAGCCCGGCTAATATTTGCACAGACAGGGGTGACTGGCAGCTTAATACCCTCCTCAGATCCGGCATCGCATCCCGTTACTCGGTGGAGTGAAGGACACGCGAATGATCACAGCTCTCGTCTTAGGATCAGTCATTCATGGGCGGCTTCTCTGAATTGCAAATGTTTAGTAATCTCAACTGAATTGTGTCCTTGTGATCTGACATCTTTGTGCGAGCTGTAAAAGGTGCCCTCCGATTCTGCCCCCTCCCTGTTACCCCGAGGGCCATAAATCCTGCTTCATACTTCCCTTTCTCTGGACTTTGCCTACTCAACAACCAATTGTTAGCCCTCTCAGGCATTTCAGATAAAAAAAAAAAAGAAGCAACTTCATCTAAAGTCTTGACTACAATTCTCCCATCGTTTAGTGTATGCAGGTACTATGCACACCAATGTGTCTCCATAGTTACAGACAATGCACTCTGTCTAGTCTGGTCCACTACAGTCATGTACTGTATTAACCTCTCCTATCTGCCTCCTCTTCTACTCTACATAGGTTACCAGAATGAGGGAGTGCCGTGTGACTGCAGGATCTGACAACACACAGTTTATTTGTAGTCTGTTACCATGGAGATTCTTTGGTTTACAAAAGAAGCTGGAAATTCTCTTCAGGACTGTTATAAAGTTGCTTTATTTTGTTGCTTTGGAGCTTCTGAATAAATTTGTGAATGCTACAAGGAAAATCTGCCCTTCAGAGGGTGATGAAAGGGGCGGGGCTCTGACAACCTCTCACTCATTTTAATAAACAGACATGTAGTTGTCACTCATAAAGGACCTATCCAGCCTTATCTGAGGCTTATGTAATGGAAACATCTTGTAACAGAAAGAACATTTCAGTTCCTTGGAGTCCGATCCCCCACATTTACCCTTCAGCTCCTTCTTTATAACATTCTTTATGTATCTGAGGCGACACAGAATATTCTAGAACTATAATACATCTCCCCGTAAAGTGCACGCAGCAGCCTCCCCCTCATGGTACATTATAATAGGTCACACAGCAAATGTTGACACTTTATGTTACAGTAATAATAGTAATAATAATAGCGCAATATCCACGGAAAGCGAACGCAGCGCCAAATACTGCAAACAAACCTTCCCGCACTCAGAGAAAGAATTCCTACAGCTTTCTGAGCAGCGGGGGATGGGCTGACAATCCCAGTAATTGTACGGTTGTAAGGAATACAGATACAACATCAATGGGAAGCCGTGCGCATGTGTGTATGTATCAGTGTATCTATATATATATAGGTGTGGGGACCAGTGCATATATATGTGTCAGTGTATGTGTGTATCAGTGTATATATATATATATAGGTGTGGGGACCAGTGCATATATATATGTCAGTGTATGTGTGTATCAGTGTATATATATATATATAGGGGGGGGGAAAAGGGGGGGGGGGGGGGTATATATATATATATATATATATATATATATATATATGTGGGGACCAGTGCATATATATGTGTCAGTGTATGTGTGTCAGTGTAATATATATATATATATATAGGGGGGGACAGTGCATATATATATATATATATATATATATATATATATATGTGGGGACCAGTGCATATATATGTGTCAGTGTATGTGTGTATCAGTGTATATATATATATATATATATATATATATATAGGTGTGTGGCCGTTTTGTATGTGTGGACCAGTGCATATATATGTGTATATATATACATGTGTATGTGTGTATCAGTGTGTGTATATATATATATATATATATATATATATATATATATATATATATATAGATGTGGGGACCAGTGCATATATATGTGTCAGTGTATGTGTGTATCAGTGTATATATATATATATATATATATATATATATAGGTGTGGGGACCAGTGCATATATATGTGTCAGTGTATGTGTGTATCAGTGTATATATATATATATATATATATATATATATATATATGTGGTGCCTGTGGACCATATATATGTGTATGTATATATATATATATATATATATAGTGCATATATATGTGTCAGTGTATGTGTGTATCAGTGTATATATATATATATATATATATATATATATATATGTGGGGACCAGTGATATATATATATATATATATATATATATATATGTGGGGACCAGTGCATATATATGTGTCAGTGTAAGTGTGTATCAGATATATATATATATATATATAGGTGTGGGGACCAGTGCATATATATGTGTCAGTGTATGTGTGTATCAGTGAAAAATATATATATATATATATATATATATATATATATATATATATATATATATAGGTGTGGGGACCAGTGCATATATATGTGTCAGTGTATGTGTGTATCAGTGAATATATATATATATATATAGGTGTGGGGACCAGTGCATATATATGTGTCAGTGTATGTGTGTATCAGTGTATATATATATATATATATATATATATATAGTGTGGGGACCAGTGCATATATATGTGTCAGTGTATGTGTGTATCAGTGTATATATATATATATATAAAAATATATATATATATATATATATGTGGGGACCAGTGCATATATATGTGTCAGTGTATGTGTGTATCAACATATAGATACAGAGGCTCAGCAGGCAGTATCAGCACATAATAGATACAGAGGCTCAGCAGGCAGTATCACACATTAGATACAGAGGCTCAGCAGGCAGTATCACACATTAGATACAGAGGCTCAGCAGGCAGTATCACACATTAGATACAGAGGCTCAGCAGGCAGTATCACACATTAGATACACCGGTCCAGTATATCACCTCCTATGTTTTCTCCCCTATGTATAGACATATATATCTTCGATCTCATCTTGTGTATATTTGGCATGGGGCCCAATATGTGATATTTACACCCATGAGGAGCACATCATCTGGGTGACCCTTACAGACTGATGTCTTATATACTATTGTACAAAGGGTTAATTCCCAGGACGAGCTTTATATTTATTACTGCACATTTTTTTCATTTCTTGCATTTTCACATTATAAACATCAGGACGACCTTGTCTGGATCTCCTGTCACGTTCACACCTGGTGCGGCGGCGGCTCTTACATAGGACTGCCTGCCCTCTGCTCCTCTCCCCGAGGCTCCTGCTGATTCTCCTCGGAGAAATAAATTCTTCACATGACAGAAAACCTTGAACTGCAGCCGAGGGCAGAAGATCAGGAGGAAGAAGAGTCTGGAGGGGCCGAGAACATGAGCTGGAGGAAGAAATGTGCAGTGGACATACTTCTAATATCTGATTTCAGGAAAGCTGGGTGACAAATAATATGGATGCCGTTACTGCTTCTGCCGTGGTCACTAACCACCAAGCTTTTCCAGGTTCCTGAACAGTAAATACAGCTGCATCTCAATAAATGAGAATATCTGTGAAACGTTTATTTCTTTCAGTAATTCCATTAATAAAGTTCCTCCTATATTTTCTAGATTCTTTACACGCAGAGTCTTCTATTTCAAGTGTTTTATTTCTGTAAATGTTGATTATGGATTACAGGGAATGAAAACCCAAATCTAAGAAAATGAGAATATTGTAAGTTCAGTTCAGTCTTGTAAATTCAGTGTCACCTGCCAAGGTTTCCTCAGTCTGGTTCAGTAGGACACACAATCATGGAAGACGCTGATTATGGATTGTATTACTGAATTACTGACATGAAGGAACGTTTCACAGATATTCTCATTTATTCAGATGCTCCTGTATGTGGACACATCATTGATGAAATGGCTCAATAGACTGAATGCAAGAAGGCAGCAATGACAACCATCCAGCTCTGTGCATAACTATAAGTGCTAGCAGATGTCTGACATAGTAATAAGGAGGAGAAATAATTACAGTATAGAAGCCTATAGAAATATAAGCAATAATACTGTTATGTATACTGTGTGTATTATCCTGTACTGTGATATCACTGTGTGTATTATCTCTGTCTGTGCTCTCCTGTACTGTGACATCACTGTGTGTATTATCCTGTACTGTGACATCACTGTGTGTATTATCTCTGTACTGTGACATCACTGTGTGTATTATCCTGTACGGTGTGATATCACTGTGTGTATTATCTCTGTACTGTGACATCACTGTGTGTATTATCCTGTACTGTGACATCACTGTGTGTATTATCCTGTACTGTGACATCACTGTGTGTATTATCCATGTACTGTGACATCACTGTGTGTATTATCCCTGTACTGTGACATCACTGTGTGTATTATCCCTGTACTGTGACATCACTGTGTGTATTATCCCTGTCGTACATCACTTTGTATACCTTACTCTACTTGTGTACTGTAACATCACTGTGTGTATTATCTTTTTATCCTGTACTGTGACATCACTGTGTGTATTATCTCTGTACTGTGACATCACTGTGTGTATTATCCCTGTACTGTGACATCACTGTGTGTATTATCCCTGTACTGTGACAGCACTGTGTGTATTATCTCTGTACTGTGACTTCACTGTGTGTATTATCTCTGTACTGTGACATCACTGTGTGTATTATCTCTGTACTGTGACATCACTGTGTGTATTATCCCTGTACTGTGACATCACTGTGTGTATTATCCTGTACTGTGACATCACAGTGTGTATTATCCCTGTACTGTGACATCACTGTGTGTATTATCCTGTACTGTGACATCACTGTGTGTATTATCCCTGTACTGTGACATCACTGTGTGTATTATCCCTGTACTGTGACATCACTGTGTGTATTATCTCTGTACTGTGACATCACTGTGTGTATTATCTCTGTACTGTGACATCACTGTGTGTATTATCCTGTACTGTGACATCACTGTGTGTATTATCCCTATACTGTGACATCACTGTGTGTATTATCCTGTACTGTGACATCACTGTGTGTATTATCCCTGTACTGTGACATCGCTGTGTGTATTATCTCTGTACTGTGACATCGCTGTGTGTATTATCTCTGTACTCTGACATCACTGTGTGTATTATCCCTGTACTGAGACATCACTGTGTGTATTATCCTGTACTGTGACATCACTGTGTGTATTATCCCTGTACTGTGACATCACTGTGTGTATTATCCCTGTACTGTGACATCACTGTGTGTATTATCCTGTACTGTGACATCACTGTGTGTATTATCCTGTACTGTGACATCACTGTGTGTATTATCCTGTACTGTGACATCACTGTGTGTATTATCCCTGTACTGTGACATCACTGTGTGTATTATCCCTGTACTGTGACATCACTGTGTGTATTATCCCTGTACTGTGACATCACTGTGTGTATTATCCTGTACTGTGACATCACTGTGTGTATTATCCCTGTACTGTGACATCACTGTGTGTATTATCTCTGTACTGTGACATCACTGTGTGTATTATCCCTGTACTGTGACATCACGTGTGTATTATCCCTGTACTGTGACATCACTGTGTATTATCCTGTACTGTGACATCACTGTGTGTATTATCTCTGTACTGTGACATCACTGTGTGTATTATCCTGTACTGTGACATCACTGTGTGTATTATCCTGTACTGTGACATCACTGTGTGTATTATCTCTGTACTGTGACATCACTGTGTGTATTATCTCTGTACTGTGACATCACTGTGTGTATTATCCCTGTACTGTGACATCACTGTGTGTATTATCTCTGTACTGTGACATCACTGTGTGTATTATCCCTGTACTGTGACATCACTGTGTGTATTACCCCTATACTGTGACATCACTGTGTGTATTACCCCTATACTGCTGCAGTAAGTGACTCTTTGGGCTTGTGTTCCTCCTCCTGTCTTGAGGGGGCGCTACTTTAGTTGTTCAGCAGTGCGTTGCACTCTCTATGGGATGGTCCTCTGGTGCTGAATAAGCGGGTTCTCTTTTTAGGATTCTGGGAGAGTTTTGTGACGTCCCTGAATGACGCTGAGACATAGAAATCTCCTGTTCTGTGTATTTTAGTCTCTGAGGACAAATGTATTTTATTATTTTGATATTTTCCGCACTTTCTTGGCTGTTCTGAGATTTCTTGCGGTTGAGTCACAGTCTCGGCTCTTGGATTATTGTTTATTCCATGTTTGTGCTATATATAATCAGCCCAGCGGTGGACGCGCAGAAAGCGGATTCCTGGTGGGCACTTCACGCTGTCATCATTCGCTGCCCACACATCATTTTCTACATTCCGGCCATTTTCGAGGCGCGGGAGCCGCAGTCACGGAGAAGGACGGACATTTCTAGTCGTGTGTTTTATGTAGATGTCACCAGTCATTTCACCTTGTTTCTAAGAGACTCCAGTCAGGTGACCTCGCATGGATTCTCATTTTGCAATCATTGGATTGACGACCGCTGTGAGACACTTGTAAGCATTTGCAGCTGCTAAGAAAAAAATCTTCGCTCTACGACGCTCGGATGAGAAGCCGCCAAAAATGCTGCGATTATCAGTAATGACCGTGAGGATCAAAAGAGATTGTAGCATAATTTCTATAAGAATTCTGTCTCGATCTTGCAATGCTCCACCGCGCCCCAACTGGACCAAGTCACCATGTCCTCCTCTATGGACACTTCACCAAGACCCCAAGACCTTGTCCATACAAATCAGATCTTTTCTTTACCTGTTTTACTAGGTTTGTCCCCGAAACATAAATGGATCATTGACCAGATCCCAATGGAAAGGGACCACATGTGAGGTCAATCCCCAGGTCAGTCAAAGGGAGATGCCACAAAACCAAAATCTGCTACTTGACTCTTTGCACAGAAAGTGGGAACAGAGTAGGAATGAGCGAATTGGTCCAAGCTGGGTTCATTAGGAATTCTCCAAAAATCTCGGGTTTGGTTGAGACAGAGACTTTTGAGGTTTATTACCCATGAAAAAGTGACCACATGTGAGGCCAATCCACAGGCCAGTCAAAGGGAGATGCTGAAAAGCCAAAGTCCTCTACAGTATCCACCATTTACTATAGTTGGGGTGATGAACGCACACGAAAAGTGGGATCAGGGTAGGGATAAGTGAACCAGCCCAACCAGGATCCATTATGAAATTTCCATAGGAATCTGAGATTTTTGAGGTTCGCCACCCATGAGTCACAATTGTCCTCTTCACATCTCAGAGTATAATAAGTTCTCCATCGCAGTCCTCTTCTGTCCTCCTGGGTAATATCATCTTCCTCATGGGACCACAGCAGTCTGTGATTGGGCTTCAGTAGTCATGTAGGGTGTGCCAATGTCATGGCACCTGCATCGAAGTGACCAATGTGGCCCAGCGGTCCCCATGTGGTGGTGGGCTCATCCAGGAGGTGAGAAGAGGACTATGATGGAGCGCCGGACACCATGAGGGAGCCCAGGAGAGGTTAGATAAGGCAAGTATCAGTGTACATTATATTATTGCAACTCCCCTGGCCTCCGATTATTATCTTCTGGGGTCTGAAGACAACTCAGCGCATTATAAGAGCACTAGAAGCCAAAGTTGTTGTAATGAAACTGTAGGGCAACTTTGCAAATATTCAGGATGCAGGCGCTGCTCTTGGGTTTCTTGGGATTCCCACTGGTTGGACCCCTGAGAATACGTCATGATCTAAGAAAGCAACAGTTAAAAATGCTTAGGTGGCCCTTTATGGAGGAGGGTCCCCCCACCATACCCCTAAATATCAGATCTAGGTAATGTAGAGATTGCCAACCAAGGCAGATTAACATTTAGGTGCTACAGAACCATCAGACTAAGCGACACCAGTCACCTATCAACAGGGGAAGTGTATGGCGGCCGATAGTCCACCAATCATGGGAATCCACTATGTAAATGGAGCGACAGTGGGCATATGTGACTCCATCAGTAGGACCCCTATTCTCGTGGTCACTGGGGGTTCCAGCAGTTGGACCATAATCCAATGGATAGGGAATAACTGGTAAGTATTCCTTATCTCAGTGCAATCCCAGCCTTATTGGGGGTACAGGGAGGGTAAGATGGGAGGGGCCAAGAGCATTTCTTCTCATCTACAGGTCGTGTGTGGTATTGCAGCTCAGCTTCATTGAAGTGAATGGGATTGAACTGTAATACCACACACAGCCTGTAGACAGGTGTGGCGCTGATTTAGAAAAAATAGCCATGTTTTCTAATCCTGGACAAGTTGAACTTAAAGAAAAGAAAATTATATGACAAATATCTATATGTGATTGTCAGAAGTTCCATCTGCAGAAAAACAATACCAAGGCAAATGACCCCGGCTCAAAGCCGTAAAACTTCCCACCTTAACAGCATCAGACCTAAGACAGATAAATTGGACTGAAATTGAAGGAAATTGCTGGAACCAATAGGGACTGAGCAAGGTGCGGAGAAGCAAACCCGCGGCCATGGTGGAGGAGACGAAGTCCCAGCTGTAAAGGTTATGGGACCCATTAAGTCATAAATCATGGAGGATAGTCAGAAAGAAACAAATTAGTGGAAGACATTGAGGCGAGGAAGGGACACGTAATGCCAGAGGTGACGGGGGAGGGGGCGAGGATCAATAAAAACATATTGTCACAAAGAAGCAGACTTACAAAGTTGTCTGAAGGATTGTGGGAGGAACTGGAAGGGACAGAATTTCAAGAGCGAGAAGTCTGGAAATTCTTCAAACCTTGTAACACTTACAAACTGCAGTAACCTTCTCTATATCTGTAGGTCCTGGGCCCCGTCCTGGGTTCCAGGGCCCCGTCTGCTCCAATTAGTCAATGTTTGTGATTAAACTACATCTGGTGCAAACAATGGCAGCATCGGAGCAGTCACATGACCTGAAGTGTAACGTGAATCTCCTCCATCTTGTATCACCTCGACTTTCCTAAATCCATTCTCTGCTGATTTCTTTCCTAATATACCTTTACCAGGGACCAGTTTTTCTGATACAAAGCTCCAAATCCAATGCATATTCAATTACAATAAAATTCTGACTACAGCACAGTACCTGTAGTCAGCATTAGGGGGAGCGCATACATAATACAAAATGCAGTAAACTCCTGAGCTCCCCCTAGTGGTGGCTGCAAGCAGACAGAATTTTAAAATTTGCAGGGCATTTGGAGCTCTGTATCAGTGACACATGGCATAAGGTTACACAATCGGTGGTTAGCCCTGTTGTCCTGCAGTGCTGGGGTCCTGGGCTCAAATCTGACCATGGATAGCATGTGCAAGGAGTTTGTATGTTCTCCCCATGTTTGGTGGTTTCCTCCGGGTACTCCGTTTTCCTCCCACACTCCAAAGACATCCTGATAGGGAATGTAGATTAAGAGCCCGATATGGGGCAGTGGTGACCCTATATCTCTGCAAGGTGCTGCGGAATATGTTATATAAGAGAAATAAATTATTTTACTAGATCCTATTACTTGTATATAGAGACATTTCACAAAATTTCATGAGGTTCACCGGCCAGTTTCTAGAAGTGTTATTATTATACTAAGGCATCTCCTCAGACCCCACAGTATAATAATCAGAGGTCCTCTTTAGCTCCCACCTGGATGTTGTTATGATGATGACTCGATTTGTTACAGTGTATCAGATGCCTTGACTCTGAAGCTTGAAGAGCAGAAATCCAGGAATTGAAAACTCCAGAAATATTTTTCGACTCCGCTGCATCTCTATGGCTGCCTGGGGGGAGCGGTGCAGGCCTGAGGGGTTGTGTGGGGCTGAGAGGGGATGTGTGGGGCTGAGGAGGGTTGTGCAGGGCTGAGGGGGGGATGTGTGGGGCTGAGGGAGGTTTTGTGTGGCTGAGGAGGGGTGTATGGGGCTGGAGGGGCTGAGCAGGGCTGTGTGGGACTGAGTGTGGCTGAGGGTGATGTGCTGGGCTGCACGGGGATTTGCAGGGCTGGGGAGGGCTGTGGGGGATGTGTGGGGCTGAGAGGGGTTGTGTGGGGCTGAGAGGGGCTGGTGGGGCTGGTGGGGCTGTGTGGGGCTGAGGGGGTTGTGTGGGGCTGAGAGGGGCTGTGTGGGGCTGAGAGGGGCTGTGTGGGGCTGAGGGGGCTGTGTGGGGCTGAGAGGGGCTGTGTGGGGCTGAGGGGGTTGTGTAGGGCTGAGAGGGGCTGTGTGGGGCTGAGGGGGTTGTGTAGGGCTGAGAGGGGCTGTGTGGGGCTGAGGGGGTTGTGTGGGGCTGAGGAGGGTTGTGCAGGGCTGAGAGGGGCTGTGTGGGGCTGAGGGGGTTGTGTGGGGCTGAGTGTAGCTGAGGGTGATGTGCTGGGCTGCACAGGGTTTTGCAGGGCTGAGACGAGCTAAGGAGGGCTTTGTGGGGCTGATAGGAGTTGTGTGGGTTGTGCAGGAGCCGCCTGGCAGGTGCAGGATCTCCGCTTAGTCCTTCTAGTTATAGATCTGGGATCATCCTAAGCAGATTCTAATTCTTCCTCACACTGAACTGCTTATTGGATAAAGACGTTTTCATTCTGCTTATTGCGGCTCCATCCCTGGGAATAGACGGCAGCGCGGCACGTTATCCACATATTTACTAAAGACACTCCGAGAATTCTGTCACTTATCCTGCAGCGAAATACCCAGAAGTGACTTCAACAGGAATATAAAGAATCCTCACGTAAATGTAGATTCTGCCTGGCTTGCTGTGGATCCAGTAGGTGGCGCTGCCACAGATCCGGGCGTGTTACCGCTGCAGTCCAGTGCGACACATCTCACACACCTTCCGCCATGTTTCGGTTGCAGTGTGGTCCGTGTAGTAAGTTATTAAGACGGTCCTAGATGTCACCCTAAATCTAACCCACCTGGATTGCCATGGACATGGGGTGGTGCCTACAGCGCCATCTACTGGATCTACGCCAGACCAGGGATCACCTTCTTTTAAGCACTCTATTCTGCACAAGGTTTCATGTAAATGTCCTCAGGCCCCAATAAAACTAGGATGGAGTCTGTGATCATATCCAGGCACTAAAGGAATCGAGCTGCAGTATAAAGCATGGAGAATTACCACAAAAAGCTGATGTATTAGATGATGGATCTGAGACTACTCCAGACCTCAGTGTTAGCCTGCAGTTCACACAGGGTTATTGAGAGGTTTTTCCAGTTCTTATCAGTCCAGTACATGGACGGTGCCCAGAGATAGGACGTGCTGCTGTCCGTGGAGTTCTGGAAAGGCAGCCTGACCTCGGAGATATTATGGTTATTATATGCAGACATGAAGATTACACAGCGGCAATGTGATTACATCCAGACTGGCAGAGCACAGACACGAGGAGCCGGCTGTGACACCGTCAATGGGAAGAAGAAGACGGAGCACAAAGATTTACTTAATGTAATACCAGTGGACTATGAAACAAGATGAGCTTACATGGTGTAAGGAGCTCAGACTCTAATACCCTCCAGAGCTGCAAATATTCACACATATAAGGAGCAATGCTACAGCCGGATGGTCAGGGCAGAGATGGCAATATAATAGTTTACCCTGCAGAATAATCTATAGGCAAATCCTAAACTGTACAAAACCTATGAAACTGACATGTTTGGAGTTACATCCTGTATTATAATCCAGAGCTGCGCTCACTATTCTGCTGGTACAGTCACTGTGTACATACATTACATTACTTATCCTGTATTATACTCCAGAGCTGCGCTCACTATTCTGCTGGTACAGTCACTGTGTACATACATTACATTACTTATCCTGTACTGATCCTGAGTTACATCCTGTATTATACTCCAGAGCTGCGCTCACTATTCTGCTGGTACAGTCACTGTGTACATACATTACATTACTTCCGCGCCGGCCCCCCCCCCCCCCCCCATCCTGTATTATACTCCAGAGCTGCGCTCACTATTCTGCTGGTGCAGTCACTGTGTACATACATTACATTACTTATCCTGTATTATACTCCAGAGCTGCGCTCCTTTCTGCTGGTCAGTCACTGTGTCATACATTACATTACTTTCCTGTCTGTCCTGGTCCTCCTTTTTCCCTCCAGAGCTGCGCTCACTATTCTGCTGGTACAGTCACTGTGTACATACATTACATTACTTATCCTGTACTGATCCTGAGTTATATCCTGTATTATACTCCAGAGCTGCGCTCACTATTCTGCTGGTACAGTCACTGTGTACATACATTACATTACTTATCCTGTACTGATCCTGAGTTACATCCTGTATTATACTCCAGAGCTGCGCTCACTATTCTGCTGGTACAGTCACTGTGTACATACATTACATTACTTATCCTGTACTGATCCTGAGTTACATCCTGTATTATACTCCAGAGCTGCGCTCACCATTCTGCTGGTACAGTCACTGTGTACATACATTACATTACTTATCCTGTACTGATCCTGAGTTACATCCTGTATTATACTCCAGAGCTGCACTCACTATTCTGCTGGTACAGTCACTGTGTACATACATTACATTACTTATCCTGTACTGATCCTGAGTTATATCCTGCATTATACTCCAGAGCTGCGCTCACTATTCTGCTGGTGCAGTCACTGTGTACATACATTACATTACTTATCCTGTACTGATCCTGAGTTACATCCTGTATTATACTCCAGAGCTGCGCTCACTATTCTGCTGGTGCAGTCACTGTGTACATACATTACATTACTTATCCTGTACTGATCCTGAGTTACATCCTGTATTATACTCCAGAGCTGCACTCACTATTCTGCTGGTACAGTCACTGTGTACATACATTACATTACTTCCGATCCTGTATTATACTCCAGAGCTGCGCTCACTATTCTGCTGGTACAGTCACTGTGTACATACATTACATTGCTTATCCTGTACTGATCCTGAGTTACATCCTGTATTATACTCCAGAGCTGCGCTCACTATTTTGCTGGTACACTCACTGTGTACATACATTACATTACTTATCCCTGTACTGATCCTGAGTTAGATCCTGCATTATACTCCAGAGCTGCGCTCACTATTCTGCTGGTACAGTCACTGTGTACATACATTACATTACTTATCCTGTACTGATCCTGAGTTACATCCTGTATTATACTCCAGAGCTGCGCTCACTATTCTGCTGGTGCAGTCACTGTGTACATACATTACATTACTTATCCTGTACTGATCCTGAGTTACATCCTGTATTATACTCCAGAGCTGCGCTCACTATTCTGCTGGTACAGTCACTGTGTACATACATTACATTACTTATCCTGTACTGATCCTGAGTTACATCCTGTATTATACTCCAGAGCTGCGCTCACTATTCTGCTGGTGCAGTCACTGTGTACATACATTACATTACTTATCCTGTATTATACTCCAGAGCTGCGCTCACTATTCTGCTGGTACAGTCACTGTGTACATACATTACATTACTTATCCTGTACTGATCCTGAGTTACATCCTGTATTATACTCCAGAGCTGCGCTCACTATTTTGCTGGTACACTCACTGTGTACATACATTACATTACTTTTCCTGTATCTGTTGTGCACTGTTGTCCTCTGTTGTCCTCTGACTATTGGCCTGCGATCTCACTTCCGTAGACCATCTCCTTACTATTACCTTTCCTATACTGTGCACTTGGTTCAGTCCAGGACTTGTGCTATCACATGATATAGGAGATGGTTACGTATACAGAAGTGATATTTCCTCTTCTAGACTATGGGCCTTGTTGGGTGTCGCTGTGTGTAACATGTATGTAGACATTCCAATCACGGAGTCCTCTATCTATAGACTGTAGTAGAAGAACCACAACATGAAGAGTCTTTGGTGTGATGATGAGGTATGATGACTACTCCCAGCCGTCTGTCCTTGGCTGCCTGGTATCAGTCACATTATTGATATCTTATCTTTAGCGGGAAGTAATGAAGTCGTCTTCAAGGCCTCTCCACTGGAGCATAGCCGAGGGCTGCGCAGGACAGATCTGCTCTTTATGTGACACACAGATTAAAATCAGTATAAAACAGCGACTTCTGAACTGCGAGACCCATCAGACTTACAGCACATCTATTTACCAAGGAGCTTCTGAATTTGTCAAATCTATGGCTCTCCTGTACTTGGCGATTTGTCAGGGCATAAAACACAGCAGACACCGGGTCCGATTGCACCTGCTGCACATAACCCATAAACCATAACCAAGTTAGTACAAAGATAGCAAAGTAGAAACTTCCACCTTGATAAGGTCCTGTGTGTATTACAAGGGGAGATCAATATCCTTCTTGGACATGGTCTTATAGTGTTTTGTTGCAAATTGCTACAAAAATGACATAATGCACTAGAAACAATCTCATTTATAATGATATATCTTCAGGTAGTTGTAATGGCTTAGGCTAAAATCAATCCACATATTTACTTGCAATACCATGCCTGCCCACTCGGAGTGCTGCTCAGAGAAAACTTCTTTATCATTCAGGTGCGAGTAACACAATTATTTAATGCTCCACCTAGTGGTAGAGATCTGTACTGCAGTGTCTGCTGTTAAGAAAAAAATATATATATATGAGCCAATAGGGTAGATATAAAGGATAATACCCAACATTGGATGACTGCTGGACTCATGCTACATCTTTGTGTTCATACATGACATCTTATAGAGGCCTCCATATAGACTCCAGCATTGCAGTCCTTGTATCCACCATATATCTCTATGATCTGGCCGGCATATAACATTTTCCTGCTCTTCTGCTACTGAATATGATTACGTAGTGTCTGTTTCATTATCTGCAGTCACACTTATTATTCATCGGCTGAATTAATAGTCCTGTCATATTTTAATAACATTAGTTCCAAAATAATTAGATAATTACATTTGCGGTTATTCGTCACATGGAGGTAATCTGCCAGAGCTAATTACATCTTCACCTCATCCGCGTGTTTGCCAACTACGTTCATCAGTGACAAGAAACAAAAGTAACTCTAAAGCCATTCTAGAGAGTGGAGAGATATGACGGCGGCCGGGGCTATACGCTGCAGGGGAGGGGATTATACTGTGAACTGCAATCCTTAAGATGACCAAAGCGACCGGGGTATAAACCACTCCCAGCCTCACCAATCAATGATGTTGGGTAGGCATCAACCCACCCCAGGCCCATGAGATGAGCGCGTCAGTCAAGAAGAAGAAGCATTAGTCTGAAATAAGAAAAAAAAATATACTAAATTGATTATGTCCCTGTCTATGGTGCTGAAACTACACGAGAACTATGTTGGTGCTGTCCCTGTCCATGGTGCTGAAATAAGAAAGCGCTAAGTCTGTGCTGTCCAGGGTGCTGGAATAAGATGGAGCTAAGATGGTGCTGTCCCTGGAATAAGATGGAGCTAAATTGGTGCTGTTCTTTTTCCTGGTGCTAAGATGGTGCTGTCCTTGGGTCTAGAATAAGATGGAGCTAAATTGATGCTGTCCCTGGTGCTGGAATAAGATGGAGCTAAGAAGGTGCTGTCTTTGGTGCTGGAATAAGATGAAGATAAATTGGTGCTGGAATAAGATGGAGCTAAAGGGCCCCCTTGGTGCTGTCCCTGGTGCTGGAATAAGATGGAGCTAAGAAGGTGCTGTCTTTGGTGCTGGAATAAGATGAAGATAAATTGGTGCTGGAATAAGATGGAGCTAAATTGGTGCTGGAAACTGTCCCTAGTGCTGGAATAAGATGAAGATAAATTGGTGCTTGGAATAAGATGGAGCTAAATTGGTGTTGTCCCTAGTGCTGGAATAAGATGGAGCTAAGTTGGTGCTGTCCCTGGTGCTGGAATAAGATGGAGCTAAGTTGGTGCTGTCCCTGGTGCTGGAATAAGATGGAGCTAAGAAGGTGCTGTCTTTGGTGCTGGAATAAGATGAAGATAAATTGGTGCTGGAATAAGATGGAGCTAAATTGGTGTTGTCCCTAGTGCTGGAATAAGATGGAGCTAAGTTGGTGCTGTCCCTGGTGCTGGAATAAAATGGAGCTAAGTTGGTGCTGTCCCTGGTGCTGGAATAAGATGGAGCTAAGTTGGAGCTGTCCCTGGTGCTGGAATAAGATGGAGCTAAGTTGGTGCTGTCCCTGGTGCTGGAATAAGATGGAGCTAAGTTGGTGCTGTCCCTGGTGCTGGAATAAGATGGCGCTGTCTTCTAATCAGGCAGCTCTAGGCATGTGCAGACCTGGTGTGCTTGAAAGAGCTAAATTGGTGCTGTCCCTTTCCACGGTGCTGAAAATGGAAAGATCTAGGTTCATGCTGTCCCTGTCTATGGTGCTAAAATTAAAAAAGTGATAATTTTGTCCTGTCCCTGTTTTTGGTGCTGAAAGGAGAAAGCGCTAAGATGGTGCTGTACCTGGTGCAGGAATAAGAACAGGCTAAGGTATCATTACTGATTGTGATATCAAAAGAGTTTTCATAGTATCAGGACATATCAGGACATACACATGCATGCTCGACTTGGCCAAGCTGTGCATCTGTATTAAACTGGGGGAGAGAAGATTCTTCTGCAGTGACTTATCTCCCCAAGAACAAAGGGATCAGACAGTTGAAATCCAACCACCTTATCCCCTTTGACATCTGCCATCAATAGTCAGAAGGATCCCATGTACATTACGTAAATGTGAATTGGCCAAATCAGCTGATTTCACAAGGTTGTCCATCCATCTAATCCTGCATGTGTGTGGTAGGGTTGGGTAGGTAGCTATCTCATATATATGGGCACATATTGTTCTTCAAGTAGAAGATTTGTCTTGAGTTGATCAAGAATCTGCGTCTTATACAACACTTCACCTGTCCGTGTGCTTCAGTATTCTTCCTGTCCTGTCTTTGCATCTGCATATTGTATCTGTCACATCCGTAGGGAGGCGAAGTATAGACCACCAACATGGCAGATATCTTTCTGTGTCTTCAATGCACCTTCTGTACACAAGTCTAGAGGCCGGGAAGGTGCAATGTATATAATATAAGGCTGAGGTGAAGATGAGGAGCAGGTTAAGTCATACAGATGGTTTACTTCAATGATCTTACCTGATCCCACTATCCACTATCCCTTCTGCCCCTTATTATGTTGGCTTCCTAGATTTATTGTGGCTTGTTGACCCCCATCATCCATCTTATACATCTATAAGTATTTTAAATCAAGATGAAGTATATGGCGAGAGCATTTAATGATGAAGCATACAGGGCTCATGCTTATGGAGAGTCAAGTATTTATCACCATGGCTGGTCTTTGAAGAAATCTCCCTAAAGATGAAGTGAAAGATTTAAGCAAGGTTATATGAAGCAGAGCAATCAAAGGATGAGTTCAGGCCTTTGGAGGCCATTGCATGTGAAACCCGCACAGCAGATAGTAGTGAGGATAATGAGTGGAGACGGCAGAATATGGTTCATCATGACAAAGTGCATAGAGGAAGCCGGATGCATAATTAATTCCATGGGAGACATGTGTGCCCATCACCGGGGCTCTGCGACCGTCCTTGTCCTTTGTGCCTGGCTGTGGCATGATGAATAATCAACTACGGGAATCCAGAACCAGTGACAAAATGAAAGGCTCGAAAGAAGCCGATACATTTATAGCTAATATATTTACTGGATGTAGAATCTATTGTATTGTTGTAATATGCACCGAACAAGCACAGGAAAGAGATGTCCACCCTTATATTGACAGCCAAGAGGCAGGAACGTCAGGAACTCTCTGTAACCCAGCCCAGTCTACTGCACATCACTGACAAGGTGCTATACATTAGGGCAGATACTAGGCAGAGATACCTATACTTGGTGGATTATGTGATGTCATCATCACAGAAAGAAGGGATAAAAGGCGCAATCCAATGACAACAAATACAACAAGGATTGGGAGGACTTGTCAGTAATGTCAGAAACTCAGTTTGAAACCCCCTTTTAACTATCGTATTTTAGTCCAATGTTAGCTTTCGTCATACATGGAGGTGAATGCAGATGGATGAGAGCAATGGACATTAAATAGCAGTAGTGTGACCCCACCCTTATTGGAATGTTTGCTACAATGTAATACATAAGGATGAGCCAGCTTCTTTTTGTACACTGCTTTAGGAGTTGTGCCAGGCCATCTCCCTCTTTGTTGCATATATGTGACTTATATAAGGGGTTATTTAAAGAAAACACCTCATTGTATCTTATGTGGCTATAGGAGGTGCAGAGGCTGCTGTAATACTCTGACCCTGCTTGTTTAAGGAGCCACCAGGCTTTTCTGCTACATATTAGTACAAATCCACTACAGTATAATGGAATAATATAGTTACAGGTGCAAATTTTATACCTCTTTATTATATACCTATAGCTTATAGGAGGTTATCTAACGGAAACGCTCTAATCACGACTAATGTGGTTATAGCAGGCGTAGAGGCTGCTGTAAATCTCTGACACTGCTTGTTTAGGAACCTAAAAGGCCTCTCTTTTACACATGAAAATAGTTACTGGTACAATTTCGACATGAACCCCCCAGACCTTGAAGCACCACCATCATGCAATCTGTATGCACCAGGGGCCCGTGGCATACTCATTAACTTCAGTTTTATCACAAGTAATATTTGAAAGATCCCTCTGAAAGATATCAATGTCTCCCCCGTAATCTGTCTGCTTATCTTGTAAATCTTCCCATTATCCTCAGCAGGTATATGTTCCAGCTGGAGACAAATCTATTCCAGCAGCTGTATATATTCATGGACACGATGTCGCAGTATGGATTTTACATGGCAATGCTCATCCCCTATGTGGGGGTCCATGATTATCATGCGGGGAGGACTTGTGTGTTTGCATTGAGTCAGGGAGGATGTGCCAGGGGCTTGTGATGGGTGTAATAATCATAGGAGGGATGATCGGCACGGGCCTGGCACATGCTGATGTCTTGTGTGTCAGCCTGCACAAATCACAATGAGAGCGACGCGCAGAAGATTGAGTTATTTATAGAAGCTGAAAATGCAGAAGACACCTCTGTCTTCACTTCATGCATGGAAGATATTCACTCTGTGTCTTCCATCTCTCCACTGAATCATACCCTCCCTCCTCCTCCTCCTCCATTTTTTTTGCAGGTGAGCAACAGAAAATGCAGAACAAAAATCACATCCACCCACTGTAAAATCTGTCATCGCTGGGCTGAAGCCTCACAGTGCCAGCGAGAGTACGAAGAAAGATAATAATGAAGCAAGAGGCGCCTGGAAAAGAGGGAGGCCATAGTGGAGAAGAGGCCCATAGAAGATATTGCCATGAGCCCCCTGCTAGACCCCAAACGTGAGGTGACATTGATTACTATCTCCAATGCTCCTGACTTGGGTCCCCTCCTCACACCCAGACACAGAGTCAGACACACAGATACTTCACCTGACCAGGGTCACTATAGGACAATGTAAATGCCAGGAAGTCAACAGGGAATCAACAACTGGAAGATAATCCATGAAAAGTGAAGGATTGACCTACATAGGATTTGACTCCTTATACATTAGTAATGTATAGAGGTCCCTCGTGTCCCGGGTTCAGCCTTGGTTACTGATGAAGAAAAGTATCACAAGTTCTCCTATCTGGGTATGACTTGTGGCCTTATCCAGAATAGAATAGAAACTACACTGAAGACTGACATATACATAGGGGATGAGGACAAGACAATATAGAGGTATATGCCAAATATATGGATGACAACCTGCAAGTGATCAACCTAATCACTAAGGGAGTGGAATAGTGAGGGTAGTGAGGGAGTGGAATAGGCTGCCACGGGAGGTGGTGAGCTCTTCATCGATGGAAATCTTCAAGTGGAATCTGGATAAACATATAGCTGGGATGATTTAGGAAAACCTGCTTTTGCAGGGGGTTGGACTTGATGGCCCTTGAGGTCCATTCCAACTCAAAAAAAAAACAAAAAAAAACTAACAGTCATGGTAATGGGAATCCTAATGGAAACCCTAATAGTCATGGTAATGGGCACCCTAATAGGCATGGTAATGAGCACCCTAATAGGCATGATAATGAGAACCCTAATAGTCATGGTAATGGGCACACTAATAGGCATGGTAATGGACACCCTAATAATGATGGTAATGGGCATGCTAATAGTCATGGTAATGGGCACGCTAATAGTCATGGTAATGGGCACGCTAATAGTCATGGTAATGGGCACCCTAATAGTCATGGTAATGGGCACCTTAATAGGCATGATAATGAGAACCCTAATAGTCATGGTAATGGGCACCCTAATTGTTATGGTAATGGACACCTTAATAGGCATGATAATGAGAACCCTAATAGTCATGGTAATGGGCACCCTAATTGTTATGGTACACCCAAACAAAAACCAACCACCCCCCCCCCCCCCCCCCCCCCCATGGACACCCTAATAGGCATGATAATGGAAAACCTAATAGGAATGATAATGGTAATCCTAATAGCCATGGTAATGGGCACCCTAATAGGCATGATAATGGGCACGTTAATAGTCATGGTAATGGGAACCCTAATAGTCATGATAATGGGCACCCTAATAGGCATGATAATGAGAACCCTGATAGTCATGGTAAAGGGGACCCTAATAGTCATGGTAATGGGCACCCTAATAGTTATGGTAATGGGCACCCTAATAGTTATGGTAATGGGATCCCTAATAGGTTTGGTAATGGGCACCCCTAATAGGCAGGGTAAGAGCACCAAATAGGCATTATAATGGACATACTAATAGGCATAATAATGGGTACTATAAAAGGTACAGCAACAGGCACCCTAATGCATATGGCAATGGATACCATAAAAGGCATGATAATGAGCATCCTAATAAGAAAGGTAATGGACACCCTAAGAATGACAGCAATGGGCACCCTAGCAGGCATGGTAATAGCTATTGTAAAAGGGATAGTAATGGGGACCCTAAAGGACTGTTAATAGACACCATTTATAGATATGTCAATAGGCACCCCAATAAGTACGGCTATGGGCACCCTATTAGGCACGGTAATAGTCACCCTAGTAAGAATGGTAATGAGAACCCTAATTGGTATGTTAATGAGTACCTTAAAAGACAGTACTGTATAAAACTATGATTACTGTTAAAGGCACAGTAATGGGCACTATTGTAAGCATGATTATGGACACCCTAATAGGAACAGTAATGGGCACCCAAATAGCCATGACAATGGGCACAGCAATGGCTCTTGTTGACAATAACCCTCTGCTGCTTATTTTATGGACATGTTTAGGACCATTAATAATCGTTAGTAATATTGTATTTGAGGCTCAGCCTCCTCTCGGACCAGGCTCAGTCCAGTCCTTGGCCCCGCTCACCGTCCACTCTTTTGATGAGGCGCTCACTGTAACCCCTTCTCACAGCCTTTACAAATTGTTTTAGCCAGACCCCCAAATTTCCATCTGTTCTCCCTCTTAATACTTCTGCGGCCCCTACCGCCGTCAATGCATTCTCTCCCTCTGTGTGCTCCGAAACGCCAAGCCTGTCGGAACAATAAAAAATAAGCCAACAACAAAATGACTGCAAAAACTGGGAGCCTAGATAAGCAGCCCCTGCTGCCCGCCGCTAAATGATGTTAGTAATAATGATATAGCCGGGCACCTGTTGGCCAAATAGCCGGCAATCTCAGGCAATGTGTCCTTTGTTCGCTGCCCTGCGAGGAAATATCCCTTCCCCCCGCCGGAGGGAGGAAGACAAATAAAATCTAATAACAAGCGGAGTGTGTGGCTCGCGCTGCGTGCTTTAAATTTTAATCTGGCTCTTCCACGGCCATGTCTGTGCCGCGCGCCCCCTTTATCTCCGCAAAAAGAGGATCACCAAATATTTGAAATATTTAATCACTTTGGAAGCTCTCGGGGTATTTGATAGACACAAAAAGGCACAGAGAGAAAAAAATCCCAACAATTTACATGAAATCCGGAATAAAAGAAAACATCTCTGCAGCTTGGCGGCGTCTTTTGAACTCGGTGGCTTCTAAAGGCGAAAATGATGAAAACAGTGAAGTGTAAATGAAATGTCTTCTTGTCGCGTGGGGGAGGGGTGGGCAGATTCTTCTCCGAGCTTCGGAAGTCTTGCAGAGTCTAATTTATTGACTTTCCCAATAAAGAAACAGTCTCGTTATTACTAAACAGCGGTCGGAACATTCAACAAAAATTTTTCCATCATGTGTCTTGACAGATGCATCAACCTGTCAGAAAACGGTTATTTCTGTATCGCGTCTCGCGAAATGGAACTGGAATATGAGAAGATCGTTTTTTATTTAGTGCAGAAGACGCTCTAATAAAGACACAATCACAGAGGCCGTCTATAAATCTGCACCAGCTTTATTATAATGTAACCTTTCACCGGGATATGGTTTACATAAAGACATAATCTATATAAACTGTGGAGGATTATACCTCAGAGCTGCACTCACAATTGTAAATACAACTTCAAGATCAGGATCAGTACAGGGCAAGTAATGTATATACTGTACATAGTGACTGTACCAGCAGAATAGTGAGCGCAGCTCTGGAGTATAATACAGGATAAGTAATGTAATGTATGTACACAGTGACTGCACCAGCAGAATAGTGAGTGCAGCTCTGGAGTATAATACAGGATGTAACTCAGGATCAGTACAGGATAAGTAATGTAATGTATGTACACAGTGACTGTACCAGCAGAATAGTGAGTGCAGCTCTGGAGTATAATACAGGATAAGTAATGTAATGTATGTACACAGTGACTGTACCAGCAGAATAGTGAGCGCAGCTCTGGAGTATAATACAGGATGTAACTCAGGATCAGTACAGGATAAGTAATGTAATGTATGTACACAGTGACTGCACCAGCAGAATAGTGAGTGCAGCTCTGGAGTATAATACAGGATAAGTAATGTAATGTATGTACACAGTGACTGTACCAGCAGAATAGTGAGCGCAGCTCTGGAGTATAATACAGGATAAGTAATGTAATGTATGTACACAGTGACTGTACCAGCAGAATAGTGAGTGCAGCTCTGGAGTATAATACAGGATGTAATTCAGGATCAGTACAGGATAAGTAATGTAATGTATGTACACAGTGACTGCACCAGCAGAATAGTGAGCGCAGCTCTGGAGTATAATACAGGATAAGTAATGTAATGTATGTACACAGTGACTGTACCAGCAGAATAGTGAGCGCAGTTCTGGAGTATAATACAGGATGTAACTCAGGATCAGTACAGGATAAGTAATGTAATGTATGTACACAGTGACTGTAGCAGCAGAATAGTGAGCGCAGCTCTGGAGTATAATACAGGATGTAACTCAGGATCAGTACAGGATAAGTAATGTAATGTATGTACACAGTGACTGTACCAGCAGAATAGTGAGCGCAGCTCTGGAGTATAATACAGGATGTAACTCAGGATCAGTACAGGATAAGTAATGTAATGTATGTACACAGTGACTGCACCAGCAGAATAGTGAGTGCAGCTCTGGAGTATACTACAGAATGTAACTCAGGATCAGTACAGGATCAGTAATGTAATGTATGTACACAGTGACTGCACCAGCAGAATAGTGAGTGCAGCTCTGGAGTATAATACAGGATGTAGCTCCGGAGTCTTCTTCTGGATACATATAATTAGATAATAAGGTATTACAGGACGGGTCTGAGGGTTTGGGGACTTCTCTCTAATAATGTATCAGATTCTCATCACTATTTCCCAGTTCACAAACATTGAGCAAAGAGGATGATGGGTAAAAAGAAAATCAATACCAGGTGGATAATAATGCTGCGGTGACCTTCATGTTACAGGGGCAGTGAACTGTTTCCATGTAACAAGCTTGTTCCATTAAGGGTCTAATGAAGTGCTGTCCATTCATAGTCAAGGTGAGGTCTGGTGTATATGAATCACATCTGCTTCACCTCTGTGTGTGATCAATGGTGGTGTTCAGACTCCATGAGAAAGTCATCGAACCCAGCAAATACACCATCATTACGGTATAGAGTGTATACTGTACATCTGCAGCTTTTACACAGTTTGTTGTCACAGTTACACCGTGTACAGATTGTGCTGCTTCTGTGGCTGCAGTGTTACTTGCTTTGATATTCCTATGTCTTTAAGGATCAGCTTCCAGACTTCCATAAATCATTTTTTAAGACTTTGTATTCCAATACTTCACCATTCTGAAGATCTCTGCTTGTTGTCAGTGATTGTGAACATTCTATGGGATTAGTAACAATTGTATCCAATCCTCTGTGAGACAATCACATCAGCCGCTCGCATCTCTCCTGGTCCTATAGTTTGCTACATTGTATCAGAGGATATATAATGTTACATCTTGGGGTCCAGGCTGTTTAGTTTATAGAATAATCTAGACTAGTAGTATCCAATCTATGGCTGTCTGCCTGTTGTAAAACCACAGCTCCCAGCATGCTCTGACAGTCTACAGTACTAGATGGGAAGAACCAGAGGGATTAAGACAGTACAAAGGAAAGATAATGTAATGTTGCTTTGGGTAATTCCCACAATCCCCCTCTATTGTGGCTATTATGGGTCAGGGGTGCGCAGATGGATGGTTGTTTGCAGGTCACAGTCGGGAGGGCTCTGCACTTCAGGGTGTAATGACTCCGCACCTTTATAGGCAGAACTGCTGCAAAACAAACACATTACAAAGGAAATGTTAATTAAGACTCAACAACAAAGTGAGCGAAATTACACTGAAGAAAGACAAAGGAAATTAGTAGCGAGGAAATCATCATCAGCCGGAGATTATTGCCTGTAACAAGTTCACATCATGTTCACTTCCACTTAGCGATGCTCCTGGGGGTGCCTAGAACTACTGACAGGGTGGATTTGGAAGGTAAAGGTCAGAAAACACCTTTAGAATGCACTTAGTGCAGCAGAAGAACATGATCTATACAGACACTGAACCAGCAGGGGATGCAGTGGGATGTGTAGTCAGTCCACTTAGTGAAGCTGCTGGGGTGACTAGAGCCAATGGCAAGGTGGATTTGAAGGCTAAAGTGCAAAAGAAGAACATGATCTATGGAGACACAGAAACAACAGGGGGTACAATGGGATGTGTAGTCCATTTAGTGATGCTCCTGGGGTGCCTAGATCTGCTGGATTAGGAAGGTAAAGGTCAGAAAGCACAGAGTGCAGTACAAGAGCATGCTCTATGCAGACACTGAACAAGCAGGGGATGTGTAGTCTGTTGACTGACGCTAATGGGGTGTCTAGAAATGATGACAGGATGGATTTAATGGGTAAAGTTCACCAGAAGAACATGAGATATACAGCCACTGAACCAGCAGGGCATATGTAGTCAACTTAGCAACACTATTGGGGTGTCTAGAACTGCTGATATGGTGGATTTGAAACGCAAAGGTCAGAAAACACCTTTGCAATATACTGTACACCTTGCAGCAGAAAATGCTCCATGTAGACACTGAACCAGCAGGGAATGTAATGGGATGTTCAGTGCACTTATTGAAGCCCCTGTAATGCCTAGAACTGCTGACAGGGTGATCTTCACACAGTGCAGCAGAACATCATGATCTACACAGACAATGAACCAGCAGGCGATGTAGTCATGTAGGCGGAGCACTAACAGGAAACCTACACGATTGACAGTGCAGCTCTGGGTGTGACTGGAGTGTAAGACATGAAGTGACTCAAGAGGGATCGAAATAACTCAACCTGATAACTAAAGAGTAAAAAGATGAGGAGAAGCTTCTAAATCTCCCCGCAGCTGGGAGTGAGGACCTGGCGGTGATGAGTGACCTAGTTTTACTGCAGAGTTACAGATAGACTGCGGCCACAGGAGCGATCGATCATCTGCTCATGTCTTCAGTGGGGCTGCAGCTGCCTCGCACCTCCTTCTGCCGCAGCAGCTTTATCTATTTATGGGTTATAATTGTAAAATATGAAAATATTCCCACTTTCTTTACTTTTACCAAGTGAAAATTACAATAAAGGAAATGAACGCAGCTTGTGTCCCCCCGCCCCTCCCCCCCCGCCGCCGAAAATAAGATAACGCAGCTCAATAACCTGAAATTACTGCGCACTTGACTTAATGGGAAGTGTGGGGGGGGGGGGGTGAAGCAATAACATAATAAGCCTGCTATTCCTCACATCTCCTCCGTGCTGGATTCTGCGCCTTCTTAAAGGGATTTTCCTATTACCGAGCATGTAATAGGACAGCCAGAGAGTAAGTGTCACTGGAGAATGGGGGGTCAGTGGGTACCCCAATAATCTGGATCATTTCCTATAATGTGGTCATGTACGGCCCCTCCACATTGGTCTCCATGGAAGGAGAGAAGGTCGACTCACCAAAGACAATGAGGCCCGACTGGTAATAACCCAGATCTGATACAAGTTGTCAATATTTATGGGATTCTCTATCTTGAGCCCCAGAGTATGGGGCTAATCTTACCTCACCTCACCTGGATGTCCGGAGGTCTCCGGCATGCTCTTCAGGCCTCTTCTGGCCTCTGGCTGACATCACACACCCCAGGGTCACCTCTGAGGCCTGTGATTGGGGGGAAACCGCCATGACACTTGCATCAAGACATAATAACATTGATGTGCCCACACATGACCCAATCACAGGCCTCAGTGGTCCATCAATGTCACCCCAGAGGCCGACAGACGCCCTGTTTTTATTTTTCGGCACCTACCCGCTGCCTCACATTATTATACTTTTGGATCTGCAGAGATAAAGAGACCCCAGAGAATAATATCAATTCATGGATTGCAAAACCCAAAAAGCTCAGGTTTGGTGGAACCCAAAGTTTTTGAAACGTCTTAAGGAACCCAGTTCATTACAAGCTGGTTCTCTCATCCCTAGACCAGGTCTTCATTGTCTTTGGCAAGCACTTCGGTTTGGGTTTTCAGTTCAGTTCACCCATCACCAACCTGGATTACCCACAATTCTCCAACCAATGGACCCCCTAAACTGACACCAGTAACATCTTAATGTCATAATTCCTCAAAAAAGGAATCTCCCAAAAAAGTTGTAATCTTGCCTTTAGCCTCTTTGCTCACCCCCTGCCCAGTCCTTCCTTCTTGCAGCTTTTGCTGCTGCTGCCTGACATTGAGCGCTGCTTCTTACTGTCGCTTACTAGTATCCCATATAAACAAACTGCTAATATTGTTACATAGTCATTATTGTATTATTGCAGTTCATGGCCATTTACATTTCTCAGGATTGATGTCTGAATCTATTTACTGCAGAGCTGCGCTCACCATTCTGCAGCTTCAGAGCTGAAATCTGCATTTCCTGCATGTTTAGTTTGTGCACGGATCTTGCTGTGTTGATTTGCATTCTGGGAAGTGCCACGTATAAACCAGGCTCAGATAATGTTAGGAGGCCATGTCCACAAGCTTGCTGACTGTTTCCAATAGGAATAGCAGAATTGTGAATTTTGCTCTTGAGCATAGACCATGATATAGTTCCTGTGGGGCCCCTGGACGCTATCGGTATAACTCTGGACGTGCAGGTTCTCCATGCTGCGGGGCTGCGGGTCGGGCTGGACTCCAGTCTCTAATCCTTTCCCCCGTTTTCTCTCTATTCAGTGGTTAACGGTAGATATTGACTGTTTATATTAAACATGTTTATCACTTTCATTAATACGCGCCTTTCATCTCTTGGAGCAGAGCGGTATTTTACCGCAGCAGGAATAAGCTGTTTTGCATGTTACTAAATTAAATGACTGTGATAATCGCAAAAACAAGAAAAAATGAGAACAAAACAGGAGGCGGACATTAGCTGATTAATGCGGATTCATATACAAGTGGATAGAGCGCTACGTCTTAGAGTTAGCCGAGGAGGGGGCTCCAGATCCTTCGAGGAGCAGGGAGTCAGTTTAAAGGAGCGGTAACATTGTAGCTACTGGATCTGTCACACATAAGTGGATCTGATACTCGGAAAGCTGGGACACAATCCATGTGGGTGACGATCCCTATGGGCAATGTCGTAATCTGCGGTAGTAGAGTGCTATTATACAGGCACTATATGGCCGTGTGCTGACAATGTACAGTGCTGTTATGTAGGCACTATGTGGCACTATTAGTATTACAGTGATGGATGGTACTGACCCAAAAACATACTGAGATAAGGAAGTTAGATTGTGAACCCGACTGGGTATCGGGATTGTCAGGAATAGCGAGACTCTATACAGGGCTATAGAAAGTAATGGCAACGTCAGCAATGGAAATAAATAAGCCATGCTATAATGTGAGCACCATAGGGCAGCATTATGGGGTCACTGTATGGCAATTTTATATAGACAATGGGTCACACTGTTGTGTAAACACTGTATAGCAGTTATAACTATAGGCAATAGCTAACAGTATTATATTGGCACTGTATGGTAGTTTTATCTATTGTAGGCATTATATGACTATTATATTATCACTATATGACAGTTTTATATAGATGCTATATAACATTATTACATTGGCACTGTATGGCAGTTTTATATAGATGCTATATAACATTATTACATTGGCACTGTATGGCAGTTTTATATACTGTAGGCACTATATAGCACTATTATTTTAGCACTGTATGACAGTTTTATCTACTGTAGGCTCTATATAATATTATTATGTTGTCACAGTAAGGTAGTTTTATATGAACACTTCCCACAATTCTGTTGACACTGTATGGCAGTATAATGTAGTCATCATATGGTGCTAATATTTAAAGGGCTTATCCAAGAACATGCAATGTACAGATAATTCGCTGCCGCCTTCCTATCTATGATGAGGGTCCTTGGAGGGATTGATGATTTTCTACCCAAGATGACAATTTCCTAGTCCTGACTCCTGTGCAGATTGCAAGCTCTTCTGCTCTGATATCCTTAGGAGCTCGTCCTTCTTTCTGCATCCGATGATCATCACATGACATGGAGTCCATGCTTTCTCCTTCTCCTGTCACTTGTCTCCAGTCCCTGAGCCGCTTATCTTCCACTTTACTGATGGGCAAAAAAAAACAAAAAACCTCCACAACGTCCCCAAAGCGTCGCACACTCGTCCTGGAAGTCGTCCAGTATCAGTGCAAGCACATTTCCTCTACTGACTGTTCCTGGCAAATGAGCTGGTAATTAATTAACCTTTTTTTTTTAGATTTTTAAAGCCCCCGTCTGCCGGTCCCATGGCGTGACAGCACAGAAGATACCGTATCTGTGCAGAACATCCCTACTCCAATGACAAGTCCGGCGCGGTGACAGCCGCATCCTCTGCAGATTCACAGAGCTGGCACACACCGAGCAGCAATGTGAAATTATTTCAAGCTGAAAATGTCAGCATTTATGAGCTGATATCAGTGAAGCCACCAGGGAGACGCGGGGACGCCGGAATCTGCTCCGTGCCTTAGAAGTGCTGAGGAGGTAGAAAGGAACCAAGGAGGTGATTATGTTTTTTAAACAGAAGTTGGAGATAAGACATGAGCAGTCAGGATTAGCGCGGCGTGAAGGACCTTATTAGGGATTTTATGTTTATGATGATGTCTTCTGTAAGGTGGGAATATGGAGATATTAGCCGGGATTTCAGCAGAGAGAAATCAAAGGCAGAAGAGGCTCTGAGACTCCTTAAGTGACGGAGGTGAGGCTCTCCATGGGAGGAAGGCTGAAGATACAATGACACCTGCTGCCTAAGGCAGTGTCTGCAATCTGCGGCCATCGCTAAAGAACAGAATCAACAGGGTGTAAATCTATATCACACCCCCCAAACCCCCCTAGCCCTCACCCCACCTTACATAAAAAGTTTAATAAGTAATAACGTTGTAAATAAAGTTGGTTTCATACACATTTCCCTAATGGTTTAGGGTAGCAAAGAGGTAATTTTTTTCTCCCTGAGGATCTACAGAGCTGGTTCCCTGGTGGTCTAGGCTAGCGCAGGGTTAATGCTTGTTTTGTTGGTGGTCTAGGGTTGTGAAGGAACAATGTACTTTCCCTGGTGGTCTAGGGTAATGAAAGAGTAACAGTTGCTTACCTAGTGGTCTACAGTAGTAAAGGATTAATAGCTGCTTCCCTGGTGGTCTAGGGTAGTGAAGGGGTAATGGACACTTCCCCGGTGAACTAAGGTAGTAAACTGGTAATGGCAGCTTCCCAGGTGCATAAGGATGGTGTATGAGTAATGGCAGCTTCCCTGGTGGTCTAGAATAATGAAGGGATAATGTCTGCTGTCCTGATGTTTTAGGGTGGTGACTGGGTAATGACTACTACCCTGATGGTCTAGGTAACTGAAAGAGCAATGGTTATCAACCTGTTGTTCTACAGTATAATGTGATAATAGCTGATTCCCTGGTGGTCTAGGGTAGTAATGGGGTAATGGCTGCTTCCCTGGTGGTCTAGGGTAGTAATGGGGTAATGACTGTTTCTCTGGTGGTCTAGGGTAGTAATGGGGTAATGGCTGCTTTCCTGGTGGTCTAGGGTAGTAATGGGGTAATGACTGTTTCTCTGGTGGTCTAGGGTAGTAATGGGGTAATGGCTGTTTCTCTGGTGGTCTAGGGTAGTAATGGGGTAATGGCTGTTTCTCTGGTAGTCTAGGGTAGTAATGGGGTAATGGCTGCTTCCCTGGTGGTCTAGGGTAGTAATGGGGTAATGGCTGTTTCTCTGGTGGTCTAGGGTAGTAATCGGGTAATGGCTGCTTCCCTGGTGGTCTAGGGTAGTAATGGGGTATAGACTGTTTCTCTGGTGGTCTAGGGTAGTAATGGGGTAATGGCTGCTTTCCTGGTGGTCTAGGGTAGTAATGGGGTAATGACTGTTTCTCTGGTGGTCTAGGGTAGTAATGGGGTAATGGCTGTTTCTCTGGTGGTCTAGGGTAGTAATGGGGTAATGGCTGCTTCCCTGGTGGTCTAGGGTAGTAATGGGGTAATGGCTGCTTCCCTGGTGGTCTAGGGTAGTAATGGGGTAATGGCTGTTTCTCTGGTGGTCTAGGGTAGTAATGGGGTAATGGCTGTTTCTCTGGTGGTCTACAGTATAATGTGGTAATAGCTGCTGGATAGCTAATAGCTGGATAATGGCAGCTTCTTCTGGTGGTCTAGGGTTATAAAAAGAGGAATACAGTTCCTTGGTGGTCCATGTGTAGGGGTGAATGGCTTCTTCACTGTGATTATTGAGTGTTTTTCTCATGTTCTCCCTGGTGGTCTGGAGGAGTGAAAGAGAGAGTGAAATTCTATTTGAGGGTCTAGGACATGGTAGGTGGTGACACTAGGGTCCAGCTGTCTCTTTATCAGGAACCTGAGCCCTATCTGCTCATCATGTTATGCCTCCCATTTTCCCCTTGCATGTCAATAAAGTCCAAACAGCAGAATAAAAAGTATTTACTTCATGACCTGATCTCCAGTCACCACCAGAGCTGCACTGATCACACAATGCTGGTTATACCTAAAAACAAGTTATGTAATGCTCAGCTCTCAATTATGTTTCCCGATTGTCCAGCTCGGACCCAGTGACCATCATCAGAGCTCCCAGAATGCACTGCACACAGGAAACAAGGACCCAAGAATTGTAGATTCAGCTCTAAGTGTGACTAGAGCCTAAAATCTTAACAAGGTAAATACAGCAAAGTCTTTATACAAATGCACAGCATTTATGTGGATTTACACAGGGGATGGTAAAAGTGGAGATGTCCTTTAAAGCGCAGTCGAGTCCTAGAGGCAGAAATTATTTGTGTCTTGCAGAAAGAGAAATATGGATTCAGTCCATTTCTCTCATATAAGACATTCTGTGCAAGACGAGAAGTTTCTGAGTTCAAGAGCAATGGGAACAAGTGAAGCAGTTTTGGCAGCGGCTGTGTATGCGGCATATTAATAAAAGTAAAAAGAAATAAGAAAGTCAATATAATTATCCGGGGATGTGACTGGCATGGCGAAGGCCGCGAGACAGCTCGCAAAATACGTCTATACTTAAAAGACCAACGCTCCGCGGCGCTGGAGAGAGAAGAAAACGAAAACTACACAACCAGAAACCGTCCAACGAGAACATTAAATACCTCAACATTTCTGGCAAAGGGAAGGAACAATAAAGAAAAGTTGAAGGAGCGGAAGATGTGAAGGACAGAAGTCGAACGGACGCCTTAAATAATTGGGAAGCGGTAGGTAAGAAAGCGCCTGGTGGACCCGGATAACGGCGATTGTTGGGAGATGTCTCCTGTTTGTTGTTACCAGCGATAAAAAGTAACAGATTCAAATTACAATGTTGGGAAAGAGTGTTCTGTGATCAGAGGCCTTAAAGGGGCATTCCGGTAACACACTACAGAATCCTATTGTTATTGTTCATTATTGGGGGTTTCTCTTATGGTCCTTGGTCAGTGCAAATCTATACTTGACGTTCCCCCACCATCTTAACAAGCCCAATAGGTGCCCAAGGCAGAGTGATAGCTAGGCTTGTCTTCTCCCAGGGTGAAGGCTCAGTTTGCTGCCCTAGCCCTGTATCTTAATAACCTGGCCACCTGGGACACTTGCCCCGCTAGTCCTCCATTAATATCCCTGACCCCCAGTCTTTGTAGCATAATAGCAGTCCCAATGATCAGGGATTCACCTGCCATCAGACTTACCATTTCCAGATGTTTGCTACCCCCTATCCCTTCCCCTCCATGTACAGTCCTTGGTTCAGGACCAGTCAGCCATCTTACCATATATCAGTAGGAAGGACTGTCCAGAGGTGTAACTTAAAGTGGTTGTCCGGGATAAACCTATCTTTATAATCTAAACTACCCCCTCCTCCGCCTACTTTCTAAATACTTACTGTACAAAAAAAAAAAAATCTATATTTACTTAGATAAAATGTGACTGGCCCAGGCACATTTTCTGATTTTCCGGTAACGTTCCGTCTCCCTGTTTCTGGAAACAAAACATCACTAAAACTAAAGCACCCACTAACCCCCCACCCCATCGCATCATACTTACCTGTCTTCATGTCCAGATATTGTGGGCACAGGGCGTCACTTCTGGGCTACTGTGTATGCTGGCACTTCAGCTCTATTGAGCAGGCATGAGTGGCCGGCACACATCAAGGAGGTGCTGACCGCCCAGAACAAATGAAGTCACATGACCAGAAGACAGGTAAGTATGATGGGGTGGGGGGTTAGTTAGTTAGAAAGGACTAGCTAGGGAAAACGGGAGGGGGGTGTGAGTGAGAAAGGGGGGGCAGGGAGTGAGAGAGGGAGGGGGAGAAAGTCAGCTCTGAGTGAAGTGCAAGGCACCATGATAGTTGATAGAACAGGAAGCTACACCATGTAAACAAATGCAGAAGATGCCAGGAGCTCCCAGAGAAACCCAGAAATCACTCAGAACACTGCTAAAGGTGTTTGGGTGCACTTATTAACCTATTAATAGCACTAACAGACTGTTTTTGAAAAATGTATTTTTTGCCTGGAAAACCCCTTTAAATATCTTGTGCCCTTATACAAAACCTGTACCAGGACCCAACCAGTATCATGGCATTTATAGTACTAGTGTTCTCCTATGTGATCGGGGGGCTATTGAACCCCATGAATCACTACATCCTACAGTACAGCCCCTGCACCCCTATGTAATGCCCATGGATCTGACAGGTCCAGCAGCCCCACATAGCGTCAAGCAGGCGTATCTACTAGTGATCTGAATAGCATTATGTATTATACTCCAGTAACATCCAGAGCTGCACTCCTGATGGATTCCTGCTGCATTTGAATATAGTTACATAGACTTAGCTGTTTAAGGCTACACATCAGTATAGTGAATGCAGCTTTGGATGTGACTACAGTATAAGACAAGATGTCTGTATACTGTGTGCAGACTGAGGTGTGATGCTGATATAAGTGGATGTGTACTCTCCGAGGGCTCTGACCCCGATGCCAGCTTTCAGAGATTCTCTGATACCCCTGGTGCTCTTGCCGCAGCTGCTCCCTGTATATTGTACAACGTAAATGACATAAATATTTGATTCTTGAAGCCATTCTTCTCGCTTCCTTTGCCACATTTCCACTTTAACTAAAAGCTTCTGCTTCTATTTTGTTAATAAAACGTCTTTTACAAATCTGTCAACAAAAGAAAAAGCTCTGACGGAGAAAATTCTTAACCTTGAAAATATAAATATTATGCAAGAATAGAAAAGCACTTATTTCACAAAGTCGTCTTTGCAGAAAAAAAAGAGAGATTTTGTAAATCTGCCGCCGTTCCTGGTAAATTGAAAACAACTGTTCAGTAGAAATGACCTTGAATCGCAGAAGATGCCGCATGTGAGCAGCTGAGCCGATAAGTGGTGGCGACAACCTTGGCTGGAAAATTCAATTTGATTGAGACCCTTGGTGTCAGCCTGTTTGGAAGTGTTAGTGGGGGGCTGTGTGTCCCCGTTCCTGCGTCCATGGCAAGTGTAAGATTAGATACTCAAACCAAACATTAGGTTCAGACTAGAGGCGAAACGCAGGGGAAGTCACCTGGACAACAGGGGGTTAACAGCAGGAGCAGTTCTTTTAGTTCTGCGGATACTTTAGTGGCAGAGGACGGTCTCCTGCCTGCTAAACAGACTTGTCTCTTCTATATCACAAAAGGTTTCAGCATATAAACAGTTACAGCGGGCCAGCTCCGGCTGCGTCGCCCTAGCCTGACTCTGTACAGCGGTCTCCTAACACTTGTGACTTCCCCACCTCTCTGTCTGGCCTGCTCACTACTAGGGAAAAGCAAACTTACAGCAAGCATTCAAACTTTTCCTCATTTCCAAAATTTTCAGGATTGGCCAGACTTGAGATTTTTGGGCTTTCCCACTGAGAAGCCACTCTTCAGACCCCAGAGAATGCTAATTGGATGCCCACAGGATATGCAGAAAAAAATCTATCCTCACTTCTCCGTGGCTCCAATGTGCCATCTTATCTTCTGTGCCTGGAATCTTACGGCCTCCTCTGTGATGTTTACGAAGGACCACTGAGGCCCAATCCCAGGCTTTGTTAGTGACCTGGGGCTGGTGAAAGCACAGAGGAGGCCAGAAGATGCCAAAGAAAGCATCCTGGACAGCACGGAGGAGCCCCAGACACTGCGGAGGAGCCCCGGACACCATGGAGGAGCCCCAGACACTGCAGAGGAGCCCCGGACACTGCAGAGGAGCCCTGGACACTGCAGAGGAGCCCTGGACACTGTAGAGGAGCCCCAGATACTGCAGAGGAGCCCCGGACACTGCGGAGGAGCCCTGGACACCGCAGAGGAGCCCTGGACACCATGGAGGACCCCCAGACACTGCAGAGGAGCCCTGGACACTGTAGAGGAGCCCCAGATACCGCAGAGGAGCCCCGGACACCGCAGAGGAGCCCTGGACACCATGGAGGACCCACAGACACTGCAGAGGAGCCCCGGACACTGCAGAGGAGCCCCGGACACTGCAGAGGAGCCCTGGACACTGTAGAGGAGCCCCAGATACTGCAGAGGAGCCCCGGACACTGTGGAGGAGCCCCGGACACCGCAGAGGAGCCCTGGACACCATGGAGGACCCCCAGACACTGCAGAGGAGCCCTGGACACTGTAGAGGAGCCCCAGATACCGCAGAGGAGCCCCGGACACCGCAGAGGAGCCCTGGACACCATGGAGGACCCACAGACACTGCAGAGGAGCCCCAGACACTGCAGAGGAGCCCTGGACACTGCAGGGGAGCCCTGGATAATGCAGAGGAGCCCCAAACACTGCAGAGGAGTCCCGGACACTGCAGAGGAGCCCTGGACACTGCAGAGGAGCCCTGGATACTGAAGAGGAGCCCCGGACACTGCAGAGGAGACCTGGATACAGTGGAGGAGCCCTGGACCCCGCAGAGGAGTCCTGGACACTGTGGAGTAGCCCCAGACACCGCAGAGGAGCCCCGGACATGGCAGCGCAAAACATCTTAAAGGCACACTATCAATTATAATAACAGGTGTAGCAGTTTGGGAAACTTTTTCTTGTGTTGTCAGCCAGCTGGTCATGGAGGTTCCAGCATAAGAGTGAAACTAAAATTGAACATGTGCTTCTATTATAATGATGGAACAGAAGAGAAATGTCAGTACGCTGAGATAGAGAGGTGTATTGAGGGACCTATAGAGGGCATATAGAGGCGCCTATAGAGGGGTGTAGAGAGGGACCTATAGAGGGCATATATAAGGGTGTATAGAGGGACCTATAGAGGGGTGTATAGAGGGGCCTATAGAGGGGTGTATAGAGGGACCTATAGAGGGGCATATAGAGGGGCCTATAGAGGGGTGTATAGAGGGGCCTATAGAGGGCATATAGAAGGGTGTATAGAGGGACCTATAGAGGGGTGTATAGAGGGGCCTACAGAGGGCATATAGAGTGGCATATAGAGGGGTGTATAGAGGGACCTATAGAGGGGCATATAGAGGGGCCTATAGATGGACTCCCAAATACAATAGTGCATTTTGTAAGTAGTTACATACAGCATATAGTGCTTTTAAACTGTACTCTACCTTCAGTTTTAGTAAGTCTGTTTTGGGGGTACAGGTTTTCATTAAAGAAACCCACCTGAAATGGAGTCTTAAAGACAATGTTCTGTGGGAAATAGTATACAAATGAACTCTCCTCCAAAAGTAAGACAACTGTCTCTCTAGTGCCCACTATTTGAGGTTCGACCCCCTGGAAGAACCTAGAAACATGACTAGGGGTTTGACCTGAGGTTCACATTAGTGCCAGCCTCTTCCCCATTCAAGCCCGTTGAGTGACCCAAACAATGGAAAGCCAGACCACGAAAACAACGGTTACACGAGGACTTGGCGGACCCCATTGACTATAACTGGGTCTCCAACAGAGAGGTGAACCTAAATCAGAATCTCCTCCAAACAGGAAAAGCCGCCACTTGTAGACAGCTGTTTTTTTGTAGACAGGGTTTTTTCCCCTGCTAGGTACTGATGGGGGACAAAGTCCCAGTAACAGCTGTCTACAGACCATTGTCTCTTTCTTGTGGAGAAGTAATATGCAGAATTGCAAAATAGTGTCAGATATGAGGAGTGCTCAGGGTTCTGTCTTTAGCAGACGAAGAAAATGCAGCCATTCTCATGAATCGCAGGATATTAGTTTCATATATGGGATAATTTATATATATATATATATATATATATATTATATTTATTATATTTTACTGTGCAATATATAATATTATATGTTTCTATTCACTTATATGAAGTTATCTATTTCAGAGAACGCCTCTAACATTACGTGTATTCAGGAGAACTTCTCATCTAGTCAAGTGTTTTCCGCAGAGTGTGAAGTCTGTAAAGGTTATCTTTCCAGGGAATGATGTGCGGGCCAGGAGGGTAATGGCCGGCTGTTTGATACCAATAGGACACGATGCAGATGTCTTCCCAGAATTTGGGAGTTTTGTTGTCAAGTGCCAAGTTCTCTGATTTCCTGGAAGTGTTTTCACCATGAATTTCTAGTAAAAGTGACTTGAATATTGTGATATTGTTTCATTCTCGTATATGTCAAGGGGCCAGGTTAGGAGTTATATAGATATATGTACTGTACTTGTTTCTGACTTTGTCACTCTTACTGTTCTGAACCAATCGATTGCTCAGTAAAGTCTACACAAAAAAGTGAGATCATCCTGGATACCAGAACTTATCTGGAGTCTTGGATTAGGATAAAAAGCTCTACTGTAGTTATGTTTCAAGGTTCTCCTATGGGTCTGACATTGACTTATAAGATAGTGATCTCCTATTGATGGCCCTACAGAGACAGTTATCTTCCTTTTGGAGGAAGGCTGGGGTTTGGCCAAGTCTCCAGGGATCACCTCCACCACTACCAGGTTACAATCTGTATTTTTGTAAAGGTTCTTATTGACCTGAATGAGATTTTCGTCAACATTTTGAGACTTGGCGTGGGGGAATGCTGTAACCACAAAACCTATGTGATGTCGACCTTCAGATGATCTTGAATTCTTAGACTTTTCCCTGATAATATGTTACTTTATAGAATTATAAAGCTGTCAAGACAAATGCTAAAAAACCTGTAGACATAAAGCAACATCCAATGTAGAAGCTTCAGATGGATGGACAATGGATTGGCTGATAGTTGCTTCCCACAATCAGCATCCAAAGGCAATAATGGTTCCCAGTCGGATTGGACTGGTTGACCCCAGACATGGCCAAACACTTGTATTCACATGTATGGCTAAAGCTAAGTTTGGGATGTAGGCCATGAACAAGTGCCAGGACCCAGAGCATTCCGGAAAAGATACATTGTGATAGACTATAAGAGAAGAGAGACCATGGTTACAAGGACTCCATGTCAGTCCTGTAGATATAAGAACATTCAGATTAGATACATTGTGATAGACTATAAGGTTACAAGGACTCCATGTCAGTCCTGTAGATATAAGAACATTCAGATTAGATACATTGAGATAGACTATAAGGTTACAAGGACTCCATGTCAGTCCTGTAGATATAAGAACATTCAGATTAGATACATTGTGATAGACTATAAGGTTACAAGGACTCCATGTCAGTCCTGTAGCTATAAGAACATTCAGATTAGATACATTGAGATAAACTATAAGGTTACAAGGACTCCATGTCAGTCCTGTAGATATAAGAATATTCAGATTAGATACATTGTGATAGACTATGAGGAGGAGGAAGGAGGAGATGACCCAGCAATGGAGGGGATAGAAGATGTATGACATACAGGTAGATAGCAGATGATATGGCAGTGAACAGAATAGTATTAAGCTTATTATCAGCCTGTCCCATAGCTGGAGACCTGGTAGAGACAATGGGTAGCAAATTAATAAAATAAAGACTTGATGTTGGTTTTTCGGGTCACATCCACCATCGATTTTCCGTCACTATAATGAACAGTCTGGTCGCATTTCGGGTGAATCATCTTTCATGTAAATATTAATAACGTTGAGATGTGACATTTTCTTTTGCAGTAAATCTGCTTCATTCCTTCTCCAAATGAATCTACAAAAAAGCCCTTATGGCAAGCAGACAAAGAACCCCCCAATGTGCATAATCCTGAGCACAATCTTCCGTCTTCAGTCTCCATCGCCCCAAGAGGATGTTTCATTTTGCACCTGGTATTCTGTAATATCGGAATGATTAATTAGCCTCTCTCACTGCTTTACTCGCAGTCCTGTGTAATCCCTGCAGAGCGAGCTCAACCCGGTGTAATATTTACTTAATCGTACTTAATATTTACCTACTTTCTGTGCCAAAATCTATAACCGCCGCGCTCTCCTGTATTAATGGTGTGTTGTGTGTGCACTCCCGGCTCCTTGTAGTCGTATCAGGAATGATGAAGATTGTGTAAAGCTGGTATATAGAATTATAGGGTAAAAAGAAGTATCCTACACATGGGTAGGGGGTGCAAGTGGAATATAAAGTACTCTCATACATCCCACACATTCACCCCATACTCATACACTCTGGGCTTGGCCCCTGCCAGACACCCCTGTCTCCTGCAGAGCTTCTCTATCCTCCTAAAGACCCCTCTATCTCCGCCAGACATTTTTGTTCTTCAGACACCTCTGTCCTCTCTAGATGCCTCTATCCCCTCCAGAATCCTCTGTCCCATCCAGGCCCCTCGATCCCTCTCCATACCCCCACTGTCCTCTCTAGATGTCTCTATCCCCTCCAGACTCCCCTGTCCCTTTCAGGTCATTCTTTCTACCATTACTCTCCTTTGTCCCCTCCAGACTCCTCTGTTATCCTCCATACCCTTTTGCAGCCTCCAGACCCCCTCCAGACACCCAGACCAGACATGATCCTCCAGCCTCTCTGTCCTCCCCCAGGTCCTTCTGTTCCTTCCAGACCCCTTTGTTCCCCTCTAGACTTCTCTTGCCCCCTCTAGGCTCCTATCACCCCCTCTGGACTCCTCTGTCTCTTTCAGACCCATCTATCCCCTCCACACCCCTCTGTCCTTCTCCAGACCCTGTTGTCCTCCAGATCAAGTCTCCCTCCAACCTCTGGCAGTGGGTTATATCCTGGAAGCACAAAAAGATTAGCCATGCTGAAATTTAACATGCTTGACCCTTCTTTATTGGACATCTGGCATTGGTGGAGAGTCAGGACCCCACCATAAACATTAGATAGTCAACTGGGCCCAAAACAGTCAACATTCAACTAATGTGTAGCCCTAGCTTTAGGCTTAGGCTCTGATCTTGGATTCCTCACACTAGTTGATCAGTATTTTGCACCAACCATATCATGTCATGTATTCTCCTCCAGCCACATCCACATTCAGAATTGTGCAGTTACATCCTGCCACCTTATATTATCCTCCAGTAACTTCTAAAGCAGCCATTAGATTTCTGCTTCATATACATTTTGCAGTCAGACCTTGAACTATTGAGTATTGGAAAATTTACTTCTCCATGAATGAAACAGATGAATGAAATCAATGCGGGGCTGATCCTTCTAGACTGTGCATTTTGCTCCTCCGTGCGTCCAATATGACCTGCTGTTTCGCGGTGTCGGTGACGCGGTGTGCAATGACATATTGACTGTGTGAAGTTCAACTCCAAGACAACCATAAAAATAAACGCAGCGTAATGGCACCCAGAGTCCCCCCGTCCATCGCAGACAATTCCTCTATAATGAAGTAATGATTTTTACATCTTAGTCCGTATGGTTCGGTGAGCTGCGGCGCCCGGAGTGCGGTCACAATGGAAATATAGATTTTCTTTGCACCTTTTATTGTATTTGAGGGATGGTGAATGCTGTGCACTGCTGTTGTGCTCACCCTGATGTACCAAGAGTCTGAGCATCAAGTGACACCGCGGCAAGGTTTATCAAGGTTAGGAGGAGAGAAGTCAAATGTCATGTATAGAAGGGCCACATTCATATAAGGACTGTCACCCAACCATTACCCACTATTTGGACTGTCACCCACCCTCTACCCTCCAGTTAGATTGTCACCCACCCAATACCCTCCAGTTAGACTGTCACCCACCCAATACCCTCCAGTTACACAGTCACCCACCCACTACCCTCCAGTTAGACTGTCACCCACCCTCTACCCTCCAGTTAGACTGTCACCCACCCTCTACCCTCCAGTTAGATTGTCATCCACCCTCTACCCTCCAGTTAGACTGTCACCCACCCACTACCCTCCAGTTAGATTGTCACCCACCCAATACCCTCCAGTTAGACTGTCACCCACCCAATACCCTCCAGTTACACTATCACCCACCCACTACCCTCCAGTTAGACTGTCACCCACCCACTACCCTCCAGTTAGACTGTCACCCACCCTCTACCCTCCAGTTAGATTGTCATCCACCCTCTACCCTCCAGTTAGACTGTCACCCACCCATTACCCTCCAGTTAGTTTGTCACCCACCCACAAACCCACCAGTTGGACTGTCACCCACCTACTACCCACCAGTTGGACTTTCACACACCCACTACCCATCAGTTGGACTGTCGCCCACCCACTACCCTCCAGTTGGACTGTCGCCCACCCACTACCCTCCAGTTGGACTGTCACCCACCCACTACCCACCAGTTGGACTGTCACCCACCCACTATCCACTAGTTGGACTGTCACCCAACCATTAACCACCAGTTGGACTTTCACCCACCCACTACCCACCAGTTGGACTGCCGTCCACCCACTACCCTCCAGTTAGACTTTCACCCACCCACTACCCACCAGTTGGAATGTCACCCACCCACTTCCCACCAGTTAGACTGCACCCACCCACTACCCTCCAGTTGGACTGGTAATCAATGAGCTGCCGCTCTCCTGATCATCATCATCATTCAGGACAGCAGTGACTGGGGAGGATACTCAAAGGGGCAGTTTTAACTGTGAAACTGCCCCCTTGGAGCATTGTCTATATCAAAGAACCCCATAAACTACCCAATTCATTCTGTAAGTGTCGGCCTACACATGTGTAGAGGGAACCCTGAATGAGATCTCAAGGGACCTTATAGAGAAACACTGACCTACAATGATACATCTGTGTGAACAGGACGGGTCAGTAGTCAGCCTGTGAATATAAGAATTCCATTCACTGAGAACAAGCAGAGATCTTACAAGGAATTCTCAGATGACCGGAAGTCCCCCTTCAAGGGGAGGGCCCTTTGGGGTCATGTTATGATGTTACATGATCCTAGGAAACGTTTCATCCCCAGTACAGGAGCGGCAGGTGTAGAAGACGTCAGTATACTAGCGGTAGTCTTGGTGGTATTGATGGCTCCGCTCGCGGCTCCTCGTATGTCCCGCCGCTGACCTCCTCCTTGCGGCAGGTTACACGGGCCAGAGCCTGACTGAGCAGATCGTAATGGAAATAAATTGAGGTTTTACACAGCGAAATATTCAATGTCTTAAATCCGCGGCCCGTGAAGTGGAGAGATTATTATTGTTTTACATTTGGAATGATTTCCTGCAGCCACCACTTAGGGTTAGACGTCTTCAAGGAGGATTTGCACAAGATGAATATTTTCATTTGCAGGGAATCTGTGGAGATGACCGGGCATCGGGAGGATTGCGCTCGTCTTGATCAGACCCTTGAGCGTCCGCTTTTCTTCCTTCACTCATTTCCTCATCCATCTTTATTTATCGCTTCGTAAATGATAACATATATAATAAGTGGTGCAAATATTCGCCTGGGCACCAGCGGGACAGAGATCTGCTGGCCGTGTCCTCGCCTTGTGTGAGGCGGTCTCTTATCTCCCATCATCGGCCTTGCGATTGATCAGCAATGCCCAGCTCATTGCTAATGGCTTATCTAATAGGTGGAGACCTTTAAGAGAGCAGGAACTAATTCTAGTGTGTGAACAGCGACATATTGTGGTTATTCATCAATGGAGACTGCACATACTATATACAGTCAGGGGATGAGAGGCTATCCCCAGACCACAAAGTCTTAACTACAGGAGTAACCAGCGTGCAAGCTGCTATGGGACAGGGAAGACACGGGGCAGCCTGGAGCCTTAAAGTGAAGGGGTTGAATGTGATCATAGATCTGGGCAGTGACTGTTGTATGACATACATGTATATGCCAAGTCCACCAGAGCGGGGGTCACTTTTACATAGTGGTTGTCCACTGTGGCTCCTAGATGGGGGGTCTCAAGTATAGGAGGAACGCCATATTGCATGTCTAGGATGTCCACATGTCCTAACAGAGCATAGACATAGCAGTGATCTCATCTCATGTAGAGTCAGGACATCCCGACCCTCTCTACGTACATCTACAATGTGTCTCAGTGATTGGCGACTGTTCACATTGTTATACAATTCGTTTATCAGTATAAATACAATCCTGAGAATCCTTTTTGTCTATTTTTGTGACTTCTCTCCCCCATGGTATATATCTGGTGTGAATTACAGACTGTTTACACAATAAATGAGTGAATTTCCTTCCGTTCACCCCGAGGATCGGTATCATCTTCCCGGGCTCCGGCAGTAATATCCCCAGACTATCAGCGGCGTGGTACAAGCCGAGCGTCTCTGTTGATCTCTAAACCTAACAACATTTATCTATAATTGAATTTCTCCCATGCACATATTTATATCTCGTGTCCCGCGGCTTCGCCCTCCGGTATCTATGATACAAGCCTTGTACTATGGAGCCAGGGATGATCTCACAGAGTAATTTGATTTCTGTGCCCGTCTTTTTGATTGACAGAACAGACGTCTATGTCTTCAGACCGGAAGATTTATTAAAGAGGAAATCCACCAAAATCCAAGCAGAGAAGACCTGGGATATTTACTGATCCCCAAAACCCAGGAAAACAGTCTACGGTGCTCTTCAGCTGCCCCAAAACCAAAGCTCTCCGACTCTACATACAATTTTGTACAATTTTGACAAAAAGTATCCTAACAATTTGTGGTTTCAAGTTTTTGGCAGTCTATGGGCCACAATTTCCATCCTCTATGATAAATTTAGCCCATTTTCAGACTGTTCCATAGTTACTTGTTGCGCCCTACTCATTGGGACATTTGGCTTTCAGTTTTGGCACAAAGTAGCCCATCAATAGATCTATGGGCCAGTTTTATTATCCAACCTAAGCCACTGTGATAAATCTGGCATATTGTTCATACTGCCCCATGGTTACTTGTTATCCCCGCTCCATGGGCATTGGTCATGTGGCAGCTACAAAGCGCCGGATACAAATGTTGCATAATAAGATACAATAAAATCCCAGGTGTTTGTGCATTTCTGTTACTAAGTTTCTGTAGCCCATGACTGATGGTTTCCTCTGCGGCGATCATCACTAGAACATTTGGGGCCGATGGATCTTCCTTTTATTCTACTGGAAAAAACAGCCCTAAATTCTGAAGTCCTTTAAAAAGAGACAGAAGCGTCATCTGCGTCCATCACAGCGATGTTCATCCTCGGCGCTGTCCCATGTCTGTGATTCACCCGCGATTGTCCCCTGATCTATGTCATCTCCATATGTTCTGTACTTTCCATAAGGGAATAGCAGTCATCCAGAGAAGCGGCGGCAGCCAGGAATTTTCGCTGCTGACCCCGACATGGCCCTTTTCATCTCCGACATGAATAAGTGACTTGATATGTTTCAATTCCCCACATAAAAATCACCTAAATTGTGTCTAATTGCTGTGATTGTCCCCGATGGCGGCCCTCAGACACCTGCCACGTGCCCTCAATCTGGTGAACTTGTGCCCGTCTCAGAGAGGGTGGCAAAAGGCAGAGAGATGCTTAATTCATGTTCTAAACGTCGTCTTCACAGAATCAGAAAGAGACTGTCATTCACCCATGAATATTTTACAAGTCGATGCCAAGTCAAGGACGGTGAGGTAGGAGACCTTCATGTATTGAAGAGCGCTCACCGTGGTACTACAGATGCAGGGACTGCGCTGCTCAGAAATGTAAGAGTCCGCTCCATCACACCGCCGCTCACGACACGCCAGGCTTACCCGCATCTGCTGGAAAATGTACTCAACACTTGAAAGGTAACTGGAAACTTAAAGGGCACTTTCACTAAAAAAGGAAACTAAGAAAGTGTCTTCTAGTCTGAAGTCTCACAATAGTCCACCAGTCATGTGTGAGTTATCTTAGTCTCCTACAGAGACCGGTGACTAGAGATGAGTGAACAGCTTCGTAACGGTTGCTTCTAATTTTGAGATTGGCCATCCCTGAAATTTTTGAGTTTTGTCACCCATGAACTGTCCCTACAGACCCCAAAATATAATAGGCTGAGGAATGGACAAAATAAAATCTACAGATACTCTCCTGAGCGTCTGGTCTTCTTCTCGGTGTCTTCATCCATGGGCTTTTGCCTCTTTCGACATCTTCTCCTACCCATTCATATGACATCATTGCACCCCATGTGATCACCGAGGCCCAATCACAGTCCACATCAGTGACCCCGGGGCATGTGACATCAGCGATAACACCACAAGAGGCCGCAAGAACCAGCAGGTGAAGACTGGACGCACTTTGGTCCAATTCAAAACCGATCTGAAGCAAAACTTACAGAAAAAGCTCCACTTATATTCGCAAAACAAATCTTGTGAGGTTCGCCCATGAATACAGGTGATGGACAACCACCGACGGCTTCCATTAAAATGCATCAAATGTCTTAAAATGTAAATTATTTTGCAGAATTACGTTCTTTCCTGCTCCTTTATTCGCCCTGCTTCTTTGTGTCAGTCTTCACTGTGCATTCACAATCTAGAAGGCAGCAGCTGACGAAGACATCTTCACAAGTTCAATTTACTGAGACTTACGCTGTGGAGGGGCAGATTGATGTGCCGATGTTCTGTATGAGTTTTGGCCCTGTAGCACAGCAGGCTCTCCCCTGGACCACTAGGGGGAATAGTCCTTTACCTTCAAGACATCTCAAGGAGGAGAGAGGGAGGGACTTTATTCTGTTCCAGCAGTGGAAAAGAGATGGTTGTGGGATGCAGAGACCCCCTGAAACAAATAGACATCAGTGAACATATAATAATGCCTGAGAACTACAGGCGGAGTGACTGGTGACCGCGGTGTTGTGCTAAATGATCAAGGAGAGACTTTCAGAATAATAGTGAGCAGAATATTATTGCACCAGTTGCAACTTTCACCCTAGCATAGCCGCATTGTGTGCCATGTCTTTCCATGTTGTTGTGAACCTACACATGGGAGGAGAGGGAGACTCCCTTCACACAGGGGTGCTGCCAATTTAAGTTAAACAGTTGTTTTTGTGCTTGCAGCTGCTTTCTAAGCACAAAAACAATAAAACAACCACAGCTAAGTTTCTGTGAAGTCTGTCGCCATTATACCTGCCCTACATTACACCTGCCCCACTGTGAGGTGCACATCAGCCTCTTCCACGGGTTTACCCATGTAGACTCCAGGGGAATTCTTGTGGATTTTTTTCTGCACAGAAATGTTTTACAGCATGTCACATGCATGAATGTACATCAAATCTGGCCCATATTCTGTATCCAGGATCTGTAATGGCCGCCATTTCTAGCTTGTATGTTTATTGAAATCAGAAGAAAGAAACGGCAGAAGAGAATAGTACAAAGCTAGAAGAAGAGGAACTCAAGAGCCTTTATATTATTTTTATTTACTGGTGATTTTTCATTCTCGAAACATGTGATCATTTTAAGGAACACTCATGAGAATTAGTAGTCACTACACGGTCCAGCCCATCATAACCCAGGCAAAAAAAAAAAAAAATATAGAATTTTTTAATTTATACAATATATAAATAAAAAAATAAAGAATTTGGAGTTGACTTCCATGATTTTCACATCACTAATACAGTCAATGGGTTAATTTTAATGTATAGAGGTCAACGGGTCTATGTAGCACCAAACGTGCTCCAAATGTGGAACTGTATCGCGCAATTTGGTATTTTGGTCGTAAAATGGGTTTTTGATGCCTTTGCTTGACCCATGGTAGACTGTGCTTGGTTTGGCCTCACCCCCTGGCCTGGCGCTCTCCCTTGTATGGCCTGTGATCGGGCGCTGGTTAGAGGCGTCTGTAATGTCTCGTGTTTTGCTGTTGTTGCTGCGTTTTCTGTGATGATACTTGACAATATACATTCATAAGGGACAAATGATTTTCTCGGCGCACTTGTTACGCCTCGGCTGTAATTAATCATGTTATTCTGTCACCGCGCTCTCGCAGCCGTGCGGAATCACCCGCTCGTTGAGTCATAAATGATATACTCATTGTATAGCGCGCTGCAGACAGGAGGAGGGAAGGGTCGGAGCCGCTTGTTGTGGGATCTCTTATGTTTCATTACATTGTTGGAGAAATCCAAGGACGCATCACTGGGGAAAGCTCCGAGATAATGATAAGACCCCTCTGGATGGTGGCGAGGACAATGGCGATAAGTGCGCAAGCCATTAAAGAGGCGGAGACAATTATACGATTTGTTCTGTTTTTGGGTGAATTGGAAATTTTGCAGATTTAGCCATGAAAAGAAATATTTAGGTGTTTTATTCCGGGAGCCGCGGAGGAGTCGGATTATTTCACGGCCTCTAAAGTAGGAAACATTGTTCATATACAAAGAGCGTGATGAGAAATCTCAGACATATTGTAGGCATGTCAGACAGGGAGCGGAGCGGGGAGAGGGGAGATGGGGGAGAGTACACCATGTATGTGCAAAGAGCTGCTCGGCAGGATATCTAAGCCCATCAGGTGTGATACTGTCTGCAGAGCCAAGGTATCTAATCCTATCAGGTGTGATACTGTCTGCAGAGCCAAGGTATCTAATCCTATCAGGTGTGATACTGTCTGCTGATCCAAGGTATCTAATCCTATCAGGTGTAATACTGTCTACAGAGCCAAGGTATCTAATCCTATCAGGTGTAATACTGTCTACAGAGCCAAGGTATCTAATCCTATCAGGTGTGATACTGTCTTCAGAGCCAAGGTATCTAATCCTATCAGGTGTGATACTGTCTGCAGAGCCAAGGTATCTAATCCTATCAGGTGTAATACTGTCTACAGAGCCAAGGTATCTAATCCTATCAGGTGTGATACTGTCTGCAGAGCCAAGGTATCTAATCCTATCAGGTGTGATACTGTCTGCAGAGCCAAGGTATCTAATCCTATCAGGTGTGATACTGTCTGCTGATCCAAGGTATCTAATCCTATCAGGTGTAATACTGTCTACAGAGCCAAGGTATCTAATCCTATCAGGTGTGATGCTGTCTGCAGAGCCAAGGTATCTAATCCTATCAGGTGTGATACTGTCTGCAGAGCCAAGGTATCTAATCCTATCAGGTGTGATACTGTCTGCAGAGCCAAGGTATCTAATCCTATCAGGTGTGATACTGTCTGCTGAGCCAAGGGATCTAATGCTGTCAGGTATGATACATTGTCAGACAGTACCCACATAGGGTCAGGCAGAACCCACATAGAGTCAGGCAGAACCCACATAGGGTCAGGCAGCACCCACATAGGGTCAGGCAGAACCCACATAGGGTCAGGCAGCACCTGTATAGAGTCAGACAGCACCTGTATAGAGTCAGGCAGCACCCACATAGGGTCAGGCAGCACCCGTATAGAGTCAGGCAGCACCTGTATAGAGTCAGGCAGCACCCGTATAGAGTCAGGCAGCACCCGTATAGAGTCAGGCAGCACCCGTATAGAGTCAGGCAGCACCCGTATAGAGTCAGACAGCACCTGTATAGAGTCAGGCAGCACCTGTATAGAGTCAGGCAGCACCTGTATAGAGTCAGGCAGCACCTGTATAGAGTCAGACAGCACCTGTATAGAGTCAGGCAGCACCCGTATAGAGTCAGGCAGCACCTGTATAGAGTCAGGCAGCACCCGTATAGAGTCAGGCAGCACCTGTATAGAGTCAGGCAGCACCCGTATAGAGTCAGGCAGCACCTGTATAGAGTCAGACAGCACCCGTATAGAGTCAGGCAGCACCCGTATAGAGTCAGGCAGCACCCGTATAGAGTCAGGCAGCACCTGTATAGAGTCAGGCAGCACCCGTATAGAGTCAGGCAGCACCCGTATAGAGTCAGGCAGCACCTGTATAGAGTCAGGCAGCACCCACATAGGGTCAGGCAGCACCCGTATAGAATCAGGCAGCACCCACATGACGTCCTATACTTCCTACATAATGGCCAGATATTACCATATTGTGATAATATAGAGACAGATAAGTGATGTATCCTGTGCCTAATAGGGTGTACTAAGCCCTGCACCCATGTCATGGAGCAGAGACCCTCACTAATGGCTTCTGTGCTGCCCCCTGCTGCCAGCTGGGAAAATCTCTGAATTCGAGTCAATATTACTGATTTTACTATATAGTGCGAGTTGTCAGACCTGCAGGACATGGAGAGAAGGGGCAGAGGAGACCTGACAGGGGGAGACACTAATACTAGTACTGGTACTACTGTATCTAATCCTACCTTGTGTGATACTATCTGCTGAGCTGTGTATCTAATCCTACCATGTGTGATACTGTCTGTTGAGCTGTATATCTAATCCTATTATGGGTGATACAGTCTGTGGAGCTGTGTATCTAATCTTACCATGTGTGATACAGTCTGCTGAGCCGTATATCTCATCCTGTCATATGTGATACTACATTTTGAGACACTGGAGGGAATTTATCATAGTATTTATGTCAGTTTTATATTTTGGAAAAGTTGCAAATTTTTGTGCAAAAATTTGTGACTTTTTGCAACTTTTTATGCTGTGCTTGCCAAGTTTCTTAAAAGTGAGTGGGCGTGGGTAGGCGATCCTTCACACCCCAGCAAATTTTACAGGGTTTACATATAAAAAAAAAAAAAGAAAGAAACCTGTTTTAAATCTCTGCTGAGCCCTGCGGCAGCCAGCTGGCTTATAGTATAGATCCTGGACCACAAAACCCCCGAGATGTGCCAGAATTATTAAGAGGCGCTCATGTCCCTCCAGCACTGCTGATGATTAAGACTGGCGTATCACACTCTGCTCTAGATGGGCTCACTGTACCTAATGTATCTAATCATATTGTCTTCTGATCCACCATATCTAATCCTATCATGTGTGATACTGTCTGCTGAGCTGTGTATCTAATCCTATCATGTGCGATACTGTCTGCCGAGCTGTGTATCTAATCCTATCATGTGTGATACTGTCTGCTGAGATGCTGTATCCAATTATTTCATGTGTGACAATGGCTCCTGAGCTGTGTATCTAATCCTATCATGTGTGATCCGGAATCACAGTACTCCTCAGCATTACTCCCGCTACCATGTAATGTTCTGCTCTCTATACCCTGGCTATATCGCCCAGCACTACTCCCCCCATCATGTGATGTTCTACTCTCTATACCCCGGCTGTATGGCTCAGCACTACTCCCCCTACCATGTGATGTTCCGCTCTCTATACCTCGGCTGTATTGCTCAGCACTACTCCCTTTATCATCATGTGATGTTCCGCTCTCTATACCCCGCCTGTATTGCTCATCACTACTCCCCCCATCATGTAATGTTCTGCTCTCTATACCCCGGCTGTATCGCTCAGCACTACTCCCTTTATCATGTAATGTTCCGCTCTCTATACTCCGGCTGTATCTCTCAGCACTACTCCCTTTATCATGTGATGTTCCGCTCTCTATACCCCGGCTGTATGGCTCAGCACTACTCCCCCCATCATGTAATGTTCCGCTCTCTATACCCCGGCTGTATCGCTCAGCACTACCCCCCACCAAGGGGTTCCCCCTCTCTATACCCCGGCTGTATCTCTCAGCACTACCCCCATCATGTAATGTTCCGCTCAACCCCGCTCCCTGATCAGCTCTCCCCCCACCATGTAATGTCCGCTCTCTATACCCCAGCTGTATTGCTCAGCACTACTCCCTTTATCATGTGATGTTCCGCTCTCTATACCCCGCCCTGTATTGCTCAGCACTACTCCCCCCATCATGTAATGTTCTGCTCTCTATACTCCCGGCTGTATCTCTCAGCACTACTCCCCCCATCATGTAATGTTCTGCTCTCTATACCCCGGCTGTATGGCTCAGCACTACTCCCCCCATCATGTAATGTTCCCCCCCCCCCCCCCGCTCTCATACCCCGGCTGTATCTCTCAGCACTACTCCCCCCATCATGTAATGTTCCGCTCTCTATACCCCGGCTGTATCGCTCAGCACTACTCCCCCATCATGTAATGTTCCGCTCTCTATACCCCGGCTGTATTGCTCAGCACTACTCCCCCCATCATGTAATGTTCCGCTCTCTATACCCCGGCTGTATCGCTCAGCACTACTCCCCCCATCATGTAATGTTCTGCTCTCTATACCCCGGCTGTATCTCTCAGCACTACTCCCCCATCATGTAATGTTCCGCTCTCTATACTATACTCCGGCTGTATCTTCTCAGCCTCTCAGCACTCCCCCATCATGTAATGTTCCGCTCTCTATACCCCGGCTGTATTCGCTCAGCACTACTCCCCCCATCATGTAATGTTCCGCTCTCTATACCCCGCCGCTCTCTTACCCGGCACTACTCCCCCCATCATGTAATGTTCCGCTCTCTATACTCCGGCTGTATCTCTCAGCACTACTCCCCCATCATGTGATGTTCCGCTCTCTATACCCCGGCTGTATCGCTCAGCACTACTCCTCCCCCATCATGTAATGTTCCGCTCTCTATACTCCCGCTTTTGTATCTCTCAGCACTACTCCCCCCATCATGTAATGTTCCGCTCTCTATACCCCGGCTGTATCGCTCAGCACTACTCCCCCCACCATGTAATGCCGCTGTTCCCCCTCTCCGCTCTCTATACCCCGGCTGTATTGCTCAGCACTACTCCCCCCATCATGTAATGTTCCGCTCTCTATCCCCGGCTGTATTGCTCAGCACTACTCCCCCCCATCATGTAATGTTCCGCTCTCTATACCCCGGCTGTATTGCTCAGCACTACTCCCCCCCATCATGTAATGTTCCGCTCTCTATACCCCGGCTGTATCTCTCAGCACTACTCCCCCCATCATGTAATGTTCCTGCTCTCTATACCCCGGCTGTATCTCTCAGCACTACTCCCTCTATCATGTAATGTTCCGCTCTCTATACCCCGGCTGTATTGCTCAGCACTACTCCCCCCACCATGTAATGTTCCGCTCTCTATACCCCGGCTGTATTGCTCAGCACTACTCCCCCATCATGTAGATGTTCCGCTCTCTAACCCCCGCTCCCCTACTCCCCCCACAGTAATGTTCCGCTCTCTATACTCCGGCTGTATCTCTCAGCACTACTCCCCCCCATCATGTAATGTTCTGCTCTCTATACCCCGGCTGTATCGCTCAGCACTACTCCCCCCATCATGTAATGTTCCGCTCTCTATACCCCGGCTGTATCGCTCAGCACTACTCCCCCCATCATGTAATGTTCCGCTCTCTATACCCCGGCTGTATCGCTCAGCACTACTCCCCCCATCATGTAATGTTCCGCTCTCTATACCCCGGCTGTATCGCTCAGCACTACTCCCCCCATCATGTAATGTTCTGCTCTCTATACTCCGGCTGTATTTCTCAGCACTACTCCCCCCATCATGTAATGTTCCGCTCCCCCCTCAGCCACTCCCCCATCATGTAATGTTCCGCTCTCTATACCCCGGCTGTATTGCTCAGCACTACTCCCCCCATCATGTAATGTTCTGCTCTCTATACTCCGGCTGTATCTCTCAGCACTACTCCCTTTATCATGTGATGTTCCGCTCTCTATACCCCGGCTGTATCGCTCAGCACTACTCCCCCCATCATGTAATGTTCTGCTCTCTATACTCCGGCTGTATTTCTCAGCACCCCCCCCCATGAATGTTCCGCTCTCTATACCCCGGCTGTATCTCTCAGCACTACTCCCCCCATCATGTAATGTTCCGCTCTCTATACCCCGGCTGTATCGCTCAGCACTACTCCCCCCATCATGTAATGTTCTGCTCTCTATACTCCGGCTGTATCTCTCAGCACTACTCCCCCCACCATGTAATGTTCCGCTCTCTATACTCCGGCTGTATTTCTCAGCACTACTCCCCCCATCATGTAATGTTCCGCTCCCTATACCCGCCCCCCCACCCCCCCCCCATCATGTAATGTTCCGCTCTCTATACCCCGGCTGTATTGCTCACACTACCCCCCCCCAACCGCCTCTATACCCCGGCTGTATTGCTCAGCACTACTCCCCCACCATGTAATGTTCTGCTCTCTATACTCCGGCTGTATCTCTCAGCACTACTCCCCCCCACCATGTAATGTCCGCCCACCTCGCCCCCTCTATACCCCGGCTGTATTGCTCAGCACTACTCCCCCCATCATGTAATGTTCCGCTCTCTATACCCCGGCTGTATTGCTCAGCACTACTCCCCCCATCATGTAATGTTCCGCTCTCTATACCCCGGCTGTATTGCTCAGCACTACTCCCCCCATCATGTAATGTTCCGCTCTCTATACCCCGGCTGTATTGCTCAGCACTACTCCCCCCATCATGTAATGTTCCGCTCTCTATACCCCGGCTGTATTGCTCAGCACTACTCCCCCCATCATGTAATGTTCCGCTCTCTATACCCCGCTGATCTCTCAGCACTACTCCCCCCATCATGTAATGTTCCGCTCTCTATACCCCGGCTGTATTGCTCAGCACTACTCCCCCCATCATGTAATGTTCCGCTCTCTATACCCCGGCTGTATTGCTCAGCACTACTCCCCCCATCATGTAATGTTCCGCTCTCTATACCCCGGCTGTATTGCTCAGCACTACTCCCCCCATCATGTAATGTTCCGCTCTCTATACTCCAGCTATATCGCTCGGCGCTCCTCTCCTAGCGGCTGACTCTGCACAATGATTATAGATGGGTCCATTATGTGCGGGTCATTCCGCCTCCTGTACACTGCTTATTGATATAGAGGGGTATATAAAGGCTCCTTCTCTATTGCCGGCACTTTAGGTAAGTCATCCTGTTGATTCATAGAAGCCGCCCCAAATCTCCATCCAGGAGTGTAAGCAAAAGGGAAGAAATCAATACAAGACACTTTGATAAACTCGGCGAAGCGTCTTCACAATCACCAGTGTCATCTTATGAGGATGAAGCCTGATGCTCGCTCATACAATATGCATGCTGGGGCCGAAAACAAAATGCTGGAATCTTCTTATAACAGATGAGCTCGGGCTCGTCCTCCTCAGAAGTGTCTGAAGAAAAAAGAAGCAAAAAAGTAAAAGTAATGCATCAAATGCGGCAGCGCGAGGCGGCCAGAAGCATATGGGGTGTGATATCTATATAATAGTCTGTAATACAGGACATGGAGACCCCTCCGCAGCACCCCCAAGGGGTTGTATCACAGTCTATAGACAGTTATATGGCGTCGCTCCCTCTTTCTTCCTCGCTTCTGCTTTCTACAGCTTTTTGGAGGTGTCTGGGGGTATTTTTGCCCCTTCATCCACAAGATCACTTGAGAGGTCAGACCCTGATGTTAGACACTGACAGTCCGCAGCTCACCATCCCCAATCTAGTTCATCCCCTGGGTGTTGGATGAGGCTGAGGTCAGGGCTCTGTGTAACCAGCCACCAAACTCCCCCAACCATGTATTTATGGACCCTACTTTGTGCAGATAAGAAGCCTTCCCCAAACTGTTCCCACAAAGATCGAGGCAACAATTGTCTAAAATGGCTTAAAATTTCCCTCCATTGGAACTAAAGGGCTGAGGCCGACACCTGTGTGGTGACCCCAGGGCACATGATGTCACCCAGGAGGCTGAAAGAGTTCAGGACCCAGAGGGAGCATCAGAGGATGGAGAGGTGAGGGAAGGTCAGTGTAACGTCCACCTATTATACTCTGGGGTCTGAAGAGAGTGGTGAACCCTCAAAGCTTTGGGTTTGTGTCGAGCACTAAACTTTTGTAAAAATGGTTAAATATGATCAAATGGTCAAATATAGTTTTATCCAACCAGTTGGCTCATGTCTATCTGACAGAGACCAGTACCAGGAACTGAATATATAGAACACTGCCATAGACTCTGGATCAGACTCCCAATCCTAGCAAACCTGACCCACTCACTATTGGGCACCTTTGTGTGGATCAGATAGATGTACCAATGAGGAGACTGAACCAGCAGAGGAGCCTCAGCAGAATTTCATGATAAAAAAGCAAAAATATTTGCTAATTTGCTCAATATCTGACACAATACCGAAAGCATTTTACAACATTTTAGACATTTTTAGAATTCTTCTTGTGGGGCGAGGACAAAAATATGCGCAGAATTTTATGTTGCCTGTTAATGGAGTTGTGGAAAACCGACGGACTGGCATGGGGGGCAGAACGAGAGAGCAGATGTCTCAGAGGATTCCACATGTAAAAGGGTTAACTTGTAGAGATGAGCGAATTTTTCAAAAGTTCGATTCGGGAGTTCAATTTGAAGTTCAAAAAAAATTTGCTTCGATCCGAATTACTTCGCGGCAAATAGACAGCTATTTCCGGGCTGCAGAGAACCAGGGTGGGCGGCAAAATGGCGGAGGCCCTTGGATGCCGCGGTCATGTCTCTCTCTCTCCAGCACGGACAACTTTTATTCATGTGGAAGGATCTGCTAACAAGCAAAGACACGCCTACCCAATCACATCACTAGAGAACATCATGTGACCGTCTGATGTCACAAAGGTCCTTACTAAATATTCGTTACCGCGAAGCATCAGGAAATCCGGAATCGTGGCGAATCAAAGATTTCCTGAAATTCAGATGGAATTCCACTTCTGCAGAATCGATTCGCTCATCTCTATTGTCAATCCAAAGAAACTTTCTGAATCTATTGACTCTTGTAATCCTCGCATGGATCGGTGGACATTTAGCGCAGTAACCCGTCCGCAGAATTCATCTGTAGAAACAATTACCTGAAAGTAAAAGAACCCCGGGATGAAATGAATATCAGGAGCCTGAGGGAAAGACTTCAACAGACGCTTCTCGACAGACGAGACCTTCAATCCCAAGACATGGCGCAGACAGAACTTCAAATGTCCCCGTAACAGGATGCCAACGCGTCTCAGTGCCCGTAAAGCTGGATTCAGGCAGCCAAAGTGGATTTTATTTCAGAGCTCACTTTTGATCAGCATGGAGGAAAGGGCTGTGTGAATGGAGAATGTCACCGTGGGTGGAACTTAAAAAGGTGCCACTGTCATCCAAAAAAAGCCAGATCTGACATTTGGCCAATTGTGGCCATTTGTGGACGTAACATCTTTTAAAAGTTTGATCTCTCATTATTTAGTGCTTCAGATAAATGTAGTGACTCAGCGCGTTCTATTACTTGAGTTATAGAACGTGATTAAAGGGTTAATTGCACAATGCAAAAACTTACAGTCCAACTCTAAGCACTCCCATCATTGTCAGGTTCAGTCACTCTAATATGCTTTTTACATGTGCTGTCTAATGAGGCAGCATCACATGAGCACTGCCCGAAACACATCAAGACTAGCTCTGAGCAGACACCGAACAAGCAGGGACTGATGGAAGCTCTGAAGGTGCAGGACAGTGAATGCAGTGCAAGATGTAACTCACAATAAGTAATGTCATTTATTATAATGAGTGCAGCTCTGGAGTATAATACAGAATGTAACTCAGGATCAGTACAGGATAAGTAATGTAATGTATGTACACAGTGACTGTACCAGCAGAATAGTGAGTGCAACTCTGGAGTATAATACAGGATGAGTAATGTAATGTATGTACACAGTGACTGTACCAGCAGAATAGTGAGTGCAGCTCTGGAGTATAATACAGAATGAGTAATGTAATGTATATACACAGTGACTGTACCAGCAGAATAGTGAGCGCAGCTCTGGAGTATAATACAGGATAAGTAATGTAATGTATGTACACAGTGACTGTACCTGCAGAATAGTGAGTGCAGCTCTGGAGTATAATACAGGATGTAACTCAGGATCAGTACAGGATAAGTAATGTAATGTATGTACACAGTGACTGTACCAGCAGAATAGTGAGCGCAGCTCTGGAGTATAATACAGGATAAGTAATGTAATGTATGTACACAGTGACTGTACCTGCAGAATAGTGAGCGCAGCTCTGGAGTATAATACAGGATAAGTAATGTAATGTATGTACACAGTGACTGTACCTGCAGAATAGTGAGCCCGCAGCTCTGGAGTATAATACAGGATGTAACTCAGGATCAGTACAGGATAAGTAATGTAATGTATGTACTCAGTGACTGCACCAGCAGAATAGTGAGCGCAGCTCTGGAGTATAATACAGGATAAGTAATGTAATGTATGTACACAGTGGCTGTACCAGCAGAATAGTGAGTGCAGCTCTGGAGTATAATACAGGATGTAACTCAGGATCAGTACAGGATAAGTAATGTAATGTATGTACACAGTGACTGCACCAGCAGAATAGTGAGCGCAGCTCTGGAGTATAATACAGGATGTAACTCAGGATCAGTACAGGATAAGTAATGTAATGTATGTACACAGTGACTGCACCAGCAGAATAGTGAGCGCAGCTCTGGAGTATAATACAGGATGTAACTCAGGATCAGTACAGGATAAGTAATGTAATGTATGTACACAGTGACTGTACCAGCAGAATAGTGAGCGCAGCTCTGGAGTATAATACAGGATGTAACTCAGGATCAGTACAGGATAAGTAATGTAATGTATGTACACAGTGACTGTACCAGCAGAATAGTGAGCGCAGCTCTGGAGTATAATACAGGATGTAACTCAGGATCAGTACAGGATAAGTAATGTAATGTATGTACACAGTGACTGTACCAGCAGAATAGTGAGCGCAGCTCTGGAGTATCACAGGATAAGTAATGTAATGTATGTACACAGTGACTGTACCAGCAGAATAGTGAGCGCAGCCAGTATAATACAGGATGTAACTCAGGATCAGTACAGGATAAGTAATGTAATGTATGTACACAGTGACTGCACCAGCAGAATAGTGAGCGCAGCTCTGGAGTATAATACAGAGGTAAGTAATGTAATGTATGTACACAGTGACTGTACCAGCAGAATAGTGAGCGCAGCTCTGGCAGTATAATACAGGATGTAACTCAGGATCAGTACAGGATAAGTAATGTAATGTATGTACACAGTGACTGCACCAGCAGAATAGTGAGCGCAGCTCTGGCGTATAATACAGGATGTAACTCAGGATCAGTACAGGATAAGTAATGTAATGTATGTGCACAGTGACTGCACCAGCAGAATAGTGAGCGCAGCTCTGGAGTATAATACAGGGTAAGTAATGTAATGTATGTACACAGTGACTGTACCAGCAGAATAGTGAGCGCAGCTCTGGAGTATAATACAGGATGTAACTCAGGATCAGTACAGGATAAGTAATGTAATGCATGTACACAGTGACTGCACCAGCAGAATAGTGAGTGCAGCTCTGGAGTATAATACAGCATGTAACTCAAGATCAGTACAGGATAAACAATTTCAAACAGTTTAAAGGGAGAATCAAAATGACCTGCCCTTTAACTTTTTTTTTTTTGCTGAAAATAAGTCAAAACTGTTGTTGTGTTTTCTTATTTCCTCTGTTAGGATATATATTCAGCCTTACTGAGCCTCTTCCTCAATGTGCTGAAATAACAATGCGTCTGGTATCTGCCAGTTACATCTGTCATTGTTGGTGTATGACTGGGTTATAGAACGTTTATAATTGATTAGATACGTCCATCACGTCCCGTTTCTCCTCTTTGTAAGAGTTTACCTCATTAGGATGGAGCTTATTTACAGCAGTGATTGACGTCCAGGTTTTTCTCGCATAGAGCACGGCCAGTGTTGTCAGAGCTGCTTAAGTGACTACAGTCTTTCTAACCTTTACCAGCTGTTGTTTAGATACTGTCGTAGAGAAAGTGGAGAATCTTCATGTGTCTACAGAGGAGTGAAGAAGCATTGAGTTGTTATAATGTTACAGTGCAGTATCAGAGCCATCAGATAGGGTCAGCTCTCGAGAGCTCTTTGTGGTCATTGGTTCTGCTATAATGTTACATGGGGTTGGCAAAGTCTTCTATAAATTCAGTGAATGGTTGGACTAGAATATCTTTGATTAAATCAGGTCACAAGTGACCTGGCTGAAGCTTAAACTTTTGAATATTTGAGATAAAACGATCAACTCTTTGGAAAGGACAACTTTGAAAGATTAAACAAAGAAAGAAGCATAGTCATAGATGGACAAAGACCATTATAGAAGCTATCCTTGAAAAGACTAAAGACCCAGCAATCTGGAGAAACTCTGGTCATGTGGTTACCAGGAGATGAAACTAAAGGAAAAGAAATAAGAACAAGCATGAGAAGAAGAGAAAGAAGGAAAAGAAGTATGATGAGAAGAAGAATGAGAAGAACAGGAGGGAGGATGAGGAGAAGAAAGTGGAAAGTAAAAGAAGAGAGTTTGAAAAGAAGAATGAAAAGAAAGTGAGAAGGATGAGAAGAAACCATGAAGAATGATGAGAAAAGGATGAGTAGAATAATGTGAAGAACACACAATAGAAGCTGAGAAGAAGAATGAGAAGATGGATGAGAAAAAGAAGGATCAAAATACTTACGAAAAAAAGAATAAGAAGTCAAAGAAGAATGAGAAAATGAAACAGAAGACAAGAAATGAGAAGAAGCGTGAGACATAATAAAGATGTAAAAAGAGAGCTAGAATGAGATGAAAAAAAATAGAAAAAGGAAGTGAAGAAAAGGGATGAGAAGAAAAATTCTAAGAATGACAAAGAGAAGAACAAAAAGAGGAAAGAGAAGAATGAGGAGAAAGATGAGAAAAAGAAGAAGATAGAAGAGTGTGATGAAGGAAGACAGAGCTTTGAAAAAAAAAAGAATACGAAGAAAAAGGACGAGAAGAATGGAGATAAAGATTAAATAAAGAAACTGAGAAGAAGAAATGGGATGAAGGATGAGAGGAAGGGCCAGAAGAGGAGAAATTTAAAATGATAAGAAATAGGACCAGAAAAGGAGAAATGAGAAGCATGAGAAGAAGGACCAGAAATGGAGAAACCATAAGATCGATGAGAAGAGTATGAGAAAAAGGACCAGAAATGGAGAAAAAATAAAAAGGATGAGAAGAGGATGAGAAAAAGGACCAGAAAAGGAGAAATGAGAAGAATGAGAAGAAGGACCAGAAATGAAGAAACCATAAGAACGATGAGAAGAGTATGAGAAAAAGGACCAGAAATGGAGAAACAATAAGAAGAATGAGATGTAGGATGAGAAAAAGGACCAGAAAAGGAGAAATGGGAAGAATGAGAAGAAGGACCAGAAATTGAGAAACAATAAAAAGGATGAGAAGAGGATGAGATGTAGGATAAGAAAAAGGACCAGAAATGGAGCAAGAATAAGAAGGATGAGAAGAATGCAGATAAAGATGAAATTAAGGATCAAAGAAGAAGAAATAGGATGAAGCATGAGAAGAAGAGTCAGAAGAGGAGAAATAAAAAAAGATAAGAAGTAGGACTAGAAAAGGAGAAACAATAAGAAGGATGAGAAAAAGGATCTGAGAAGAGGATGAGATGTAGGATGAGAAGAAGAGTATGTAGGAAAATGAGATAGATAAAGAGAAGTGGGTTAAGAAGGATCAAAAGATAAGTGATCAGAAAAGAAAGATGAAAAGAAGGAGCAGAAAATGAGAAGTAGAAGGATAAAACAAAGAATAGGATGAAGGATGTGAAAAGAGGCAGAAGACAAGAAGAACAATTAGAAGAACAATTATCAGGATGTCTAGAATAAGACCAATAAGTACTGCAGGAAAAAGAGAGTGAAAAGAAAGATGAGAGGAAGGACAAAAGAATGAAGAGAACAAGAAGAATGAGAAGGATGAGTAGAAGGAAAAGAAGAAGAAAGAAATGGAGGACAAGAAAAAGGTGACAAGGTAAAAGAGATGATGAAGACGAACACAGAATAACGCCAAGGAGCATGAGAAGAAAAGTAAAAAGAAGAAGCTGAGTCTTGAACAGTGCATTAATGTCCATGAATTATCACACAATCTTTTCTTCTTTTCTTGAGTTTCTGCTTTTCAGCTGAACCGTTGATTCTTGTAGTTTCAGCACCACGGACAGGGCCCGATCCCCCTCCCCCACTCTGTACATCTGCTGAGGCTCCACAGCTGCTCTTCTTGAAGGATAAACTAATGGAAATCTTCACTTACTAAACAAATGTTGATTGTCCTGATCCAAATGACCTTGAATCTGCAGCTTGTCTTCATTTTTGATGTTTTCAGCGCTCAGTGAAGCAGAATATATTACACTGAGGCTCGGAAAACACTAAAAATGTTTCCAAATAGAAGAAGAAGGAATAGCAGAGCTGAAGTTGTTACTGCAGTGGATCTCAGTTTACCATTCAATTCATCATCACAATGTTGTTTATGGCTTTGTAAGGGAGTGCGGACAATCTACATTGTAGTGGTATGAACCTGCTCTGGGGACGGGGGAGGGGGTGCATTTTGATGGGATGCCACTGGCCTTTGATGTGATTATACATTTTTATATACCGGCCTAAGATATTTTGAGGCTTATGGAAAGGTTAGATGGAAGACATTGAGGAATGTGTCTGAATATGCTCATTCCAAAGCGATGGTGGAAACGAAGAGGAGGTGTCAGTGCCTCAAACCTCAGCCAAGTCTTTAGCAGAGGATATGTTGATAAGAGGTCCCCGGGGAGCATTAATATCATACAGACCTGAGAGTGTGTCTTGTATCAGCACAATGACTAATATCACTCTGTGCCTGTGTAACAGGAACCTCGGAGCACAGATCTCCACCGCAGATAGGGCGCACCAAATGGACTTAATGGATCTCTTCTCCCTGCAAATTACCCAATGCTTCCCTCACAAGGGGGGGACCCAGGCCCTAAAAGCTTCTCTGGAAGAATCAAATCTCCAAAGAGTTCAGCAATCTGCTCTGATCATCGCTGAGGTGCAAAAACCCCGTAATTAAGAGAGAGGACAAACAAAGAAGAAGATTCTAAATAATTTTACTAAAGTGGCATAAGGGGCTAGAACTGAATAAATACACTGACTTATGCAAGAGAATGTGCACCTGAAATTACATGTTCTGAGGTTCAATCTCTACAAATCAATATTTATCATCTATCTATCTATCTATCTATCTATCTATCCATATCTATCTACCTATCTCATATCTATCTATCTATCTATCTCATCTCAACTATCTATCTATCTATCTATCTCATCTCATATCTATCATATCTATCTATCTCATATCTATCTACAAGCATATCTATCCATCTATCTCATATCTATCTATCTATCTATCTCATATCTATCTCATCTATCATATCTATCTATCTATCTATCTCATATCTATCCATCTATCTATCTCATATCTATCTATCTATCTATCTCATATCTATCTCATATCTATCCATCTATCTATCTCATATCTATCTATCTATCTATCTATCTATCTCTTATCTATCTATCTATCTATCTATCTCATATCTATCTATCTATCTATCTATCTATCTATCTATCTATCTATCTCATATCTATCTCATCTATCTATCATATCTATCTATCTATCTATCTCATATCTATCTATCTATCTATCTCATATCTATCTATCTCATCTATCTATCTCATATCTATCTATCTCATATCTATCTCATATCTATCTATCTATCTATCTATCTATCTATCTATCTATCTATCCAATCATATCTATCTATCTCATATCTATCTCTATATCTATCTATCTATCTATCTATCTATCTCATATCTATCTATCTATCTCATATCTATCTATCTCATATCTATCTATCTCATATCTATATATCTATCTATCTATCTATCTCATATCTATCTCATATCTATCCATCTATCTCATATCTATCTATCTATCTATCTATCTATCTCATATCTATCTATCTATCTATCTCATATCTATCTATCTCATATCTATCTATCTATCTATCTATCTATCTATCTCATATCTATCCATATCTATCCTCATATCTATCTATCTATCTCATATATATCTATCCTCATCTATCTATCTCATATCTATCTATCTATCTATCTCATATCTATCTATCTCAATCTATCTATCTATCTATCTATCTATCTATCTCATATCTATCTCATATCTATCCATCTATCTCATATCTATCTATCACCTATCTATCTATCTCATATCTATCTATCTATCTATCTATCTCATATCTATCTATCTCATATCTATCTATCTATCTATCTCATATCTATCTATCTCATATCTATCTCATATCTATCTCATATCTATCTATCTATCTATCTATCTATCTATCTATCTCATATCTATCTATCCCATATCTCAATCCCATCTATCTATCTCATATCTATCTATCTCATATCTATCTATCTATCTATCTATCTCATATCTATCCATCTATCTCCATATCTATCTTTATCTCATATCTATCTATCTATCTCATATCTATCTATTTCATATCTATCTATCTCATATCTATCCATCTATCTATCTATCTCATATCTATCTATCTATCTCTTATCTATCTATCTCATATCTATCTATCTTATCATATCTATCTATCTCATATCTATCTATCTATCTATCTCATATCTATCTATCTTGATATCTATCTATCTATCTATCTACTATCTATCTATCTCATATCATATCTATCTATCTCTCTATCTATCTATCTCATATCTATCTATCTATCTCATATCTATCTCTATCTATCTATCTATCTATCTATCTACTATCTATCTATCTATCTCATCTATCTATCTATCTATCTCATATCTATCTATCTATCTATCCTATCTATCTCATATCTATCTACCTCATATCTATCTCATATCTATCTATCTCATATCTATCTATCTATCTATCTATCTATTCATATCTATCTATCTATCTCATATCTATCTATCTATCTATCTCAATCTATCTATCTATCTATCTATCTCATATCTATCTATCTATCTATCTATCTATCTATCTCCTATCTATCTATCTCATATCTATCTATCTAACTCTATCTATCTATCTATCTCATATCTATCTATCTCATATCTATCTCTATCTATCTCATATCTATCTATCTATCATCTATCTATCTCATATCTATCTATCTATCTCATATCTATCTCTATCTATCTATCTATCTCATATCTATCTCTCTATCTAGCTGCACAAGGACACAGTAGGTCAGCCTACTGCGCTCTTAGAGACAGAATAGGTGCTCTGTGCTGAAGTATTGGAAAATAGGGGCTAGATATGGTAAAATAGTAGGAGCCCATTGATTTGGGGCTTTGCCTAGCCTACAGCTACCCTAGAACTTGACCATCACTAGATGTTTGGATACTGGACTGTACCCGACTCTTCCCAGCCCTCCTGGTGATGGTGAGTACTGAGATAATAATGGGGTTTTTAGAGTTAGCCTATTTAGCAGCAAACACTAAACTCTAAACTCTAGACACTAAACCTGTTTGTTTTTTTAAACTTTATTGCTATTGCCTTAATAAAGGATGATGTCAATCAGACGGCATCTATAACTAAGGCAATAGCAATAAAGTTTAAAAAGACAAACAGGCATAAAAAATATTTTATTTAAACAAATATCCCTACTAGATCCATGTTGATGCCAATGCTGGTTAGCAACATTGTCCACCAAACTGACATAGTTCAATTAATGGATCTGAAAAAACCCCTGAAAGAAATACAAATAAAAGCACAATAGTAAAACATAAATTAACAATACAGTTATCACACTTACCCATCCTGGTCCAGCATTGCCCCCTTCATGGTCTTCATCTATCTCATATCTATCTATCTATCTATCTATCTATCATTTACCTTGTATCTATCTAGCTACTATCTATATTCTATCTATCTATCTATCTATCTATCTATCTCTCTGTAACGTCTCTGCCGTTTCGGGTCTCGGCGCCACCCTCCGCTCGCACGCTGTGGCGAGGGAGGCGTGTTCAGTTTGATTCTTTGTGTAAGTTTCTTGATGCTCAGTCTGAACATGGTCCTAGTCAGTGTAATTGATTTCCGGCCCCACCCGTGTCTGAACATTTCTCTCTGGACTGCACAGAGTTAATCTCTTCCTGGCCTGTGTGATTGACAGCCTGTGTACCTATCAGGTCTGTGGCTGGTCCCAGACTTTCTATATACAGGATGTAATTTCTCAACAGGTTGCCGGTTATTACACTTGTATTTTGCCTGCTCTCTTTATATTATTCCTTGATACTTTGTTACTTGATTCTCTGACCCTTTGGCTTGCCCCTGACTATTCTCTTGGATTTTGACTTTGTACTGCTGTAAGAGACAGCCAATGTTGTCCTAAGCTTTATTTGTCTGTATAAATTGTTAATGTTGAATGTATTTCTGTGATTCTGTTCCTTTAAGACAGCAGCCATTGTAATTGTGACATGATGCTGGAGTGAGACCCCCCCCCTTTTATGTCAGCCTGTCTGTTCTGCAGACAGAGTGTGAGCAGAGAAGCAGGAAGTGACGAGACAGAGAGCAGCAGCCATCTTGGCAAGTGTTGTATTGAACTGGTGTGGAGATTTTTCTGTACAGCTAAGCTGTATCTTGGTCCAGAGACAAACAGAGTGTAAAGAGACAACAGGACTAGTGAGTCCACGTGAAAGGAACTGTGCTCAGTGGCTGATCAGTGAGACTGACATTGTGACTGTGTATTTGGATACCACAGATAGAGACTCGCAGTGCTGTTGATGTACTGGACGGCACCTGCTAAATCCCGGCTTACATCCCAGCTCAGTGTATGGATTCGGCAGGATCCGCTTACCAGAATGGACGGTGACGCACCCGTTCGGGAGAATGGTGCTGGAGGAAGAATGCCAGCAGGGGCTATAATGAGTCAGTTAGCTAAATTTGATGGCAATAATATGTCAGTGAGTATGTGGGTGGAATCTGCTGTTGGATTACATTGCATTCATTGGGTTTCCCTGTTAAAGAGGACTTCATTTCTCCTGAGATCCTGATAACAGTGAGGAGAGGACGCTTCACTATAAAAGAAAGGACCGACTTTGGGCCCCACCGCGCGCTTCTACGGACTGTAAGCGGTCCACCTGGACCACTGGGGAAAAGGGGGTGCACCCAAATGTGATGTCAGGGTCAGTTAGGGATAGTTTTGAGTATATTGTTCATTCAGTGTCCATACTGCAGAAGTGGACAGAGTAAAAGTAGAAACCATTGCAGAATTTGCCTTGAAATTGTTCATGCTATATTGTATATTTTGCTTGTCTTTAGCCCTGTCATTTTACCTTTAACTAGCCTTTATTAACTTATAGTAAATATATTTTTTTTTTCTTGAACTACCGCGTGTGCGTTCATTTCTGGTTGCGGAGTCCAAACCACCTGCCTTGCTCTCGGTTCACACTGCTTTGCTCGTTTGTTACTGACCCCTTGGCTTGCTCACTCTGCTTCTGTGTTGTTTTGTCTTGTCCTGTTCTCTGTGTCACTTGCTCAGTATAGGGCTTGTCTTCTGGTTGTCCTTTTACCATTTAGGGTAACTGAGGCAATAGGAAGGGACAGTGGCTGGGGTGAGATTAGGGCTCACTTGTCTCTGTCCTTCCTCCCTGACCGCTGCAGTAGTGTCAGGGTATTGCTTCGTTTGGCAAGACCCTTACACTCTCTATGTAATACTATATATGTATAGGCTAGAGTGAATGCAGGCCTGAGATGGGGCCTAGTGATATAATACTGGCCTGGACTGGATGGAGTAGACAATGGTGGGGGTGATGTAGACCCTCCAATAGCTAATATTCAACCCTAGTTGTGTCTTATTACCCTCACCTGACACCAGTGATCCTAATAACTCATGAGACTACTTAATACTTATTAATTACTATGCTGTACCGTGACTGAGCCTTGAGGCATCTTATACCTCGTGCCTTAGTCACTAGTTACCAGTAAGTGACAGGATTGGCGTCCATCTTTGGCAGAGCTCCAGGTAAGTGAATTAATAAAACCTTGAAATGTAGCGAGCTGTGGATCTGATTGCAGATTCTGTGCCCGTCTTCTCTTCTTTGTAAATATTAGATATTTCTTCGTCTTTTGCTGCTACATCATCTGCTGTGACACATTAGAAGCAATTTAAAAGCAGAATCTGACGTGAGACTGTGTAGAGATGAGGCTCCCGGCGTCTAATGGCGAGCTCCCGTGCTGCAATCCAATCCCATAATGATCTTTAAAGGTTTCTCAGGTGCATTTTTTTACATCTTAAACCATTATAAGAATTTCCATCAGAAGCGATCGGATAAAATTCAATATTAGGATAGTGCGAGCTGCAGACAAGGTGGCAGCCAGAATACCTTCATGGCTATTGCTACAGTTTCACCTCCTCTACAACTCCAGGTCTTTCTAACCTTTAATAGCCTCCCCTCCACTAATTCTGGCACTGTTGGAATTTTTTCTCTCGCCCCCGCCATTCCTGAGCAATCAGGGCAAGTAGTTTTAGTGCCTGATATACTAATTAGACTTCCAAATGTCAAGTGTCAGGTCAGGCAGAAGCAGGTAAGAGGGTGTAACCAAGAGCTCTGACATTGTCTGCCTTTGACTGCTGCACTAAGTCACACCCCCTTGCCGAATCCTGCCTGACCTGCCCACTTGACATTAGGGAGTCTAGTTAATATATCAGACACCAAGACTAACTGCACCAATTGCTCAGGAATGGTGGGGACTAAAAAAAAATTACAACTGCAATTGGTGGGGGTGTGAAAGGTCTTCTTTAAAGCAACCTGACAGATTTTCTGAATGAGACCAGTATATAGTCTATGGGCTCTCTCCTGGCTGGCGCTCCATGCAGCGATGACCCATTTCTAGGACACGTCTATGAGATCAGTTCACAGAAATTTCTTTGCTGAGTAAGATTGTCCTCTCCAGTCATAAATCAGCCTCCTGAGCCTACAGGGAGGATGGCAGTTGTAGTTGTCTGAGGACTGGAAGGCGCAGGATGACGGAGTCCGGGACCCGGGGCCACCACTCATCTCACAAATTACACTCTCCATGAACATCCCTGAAAACCACAGAACTTCTGACAGCGTGTGATATAAAACGTCGTAATTGGTTGTCGGAGGTTAACAGATTACAGCTTAATATGAGCTGTCAGAGAGAAGAAAGAGAAAAACAGAAAGAGCTGGAACTTATCCAGAAAAGATCCGTGACTCAGAGATAATACTGAGTCCAGCAAGTCAGAGGACAAAACAAAAACATCTGGGTGTCGGAGGCCTAATTCAATTTTAATATCCTTAACATATGTGAAAATGTGTATGGTATAGCAGAATGCCAAAAGTCTAGCTCTATATCTGTCTGTCTATCTATCTATCTATCTATTTATCTATCTCATATCTATCTCATATCTATCTATCTATCTATCTCATATCTATCTATCTATCTATCTCATATCTATCTATCTATCTATCTATCTCATATCTATCTATCTATCTATCTCATATCTATCTATCTATCTATCTATTTATCTATCTCATATCTATCTCCTATCTATCTATCTATCTATCTATCTATCTCATATCTATCTATCTCATATCTATCTATCTATCTATCTATCTCATATCTATCTATCTATCTATCTCTATCTATCTATCTATCTATCTCATATCTATCTCATATCTATCTATCTCTATCTATCTATCTATCTATCTATCTCATATCTATCTATCTCTATCTATCTATCTCATATCTATCTATCTATCTCATATCTATCTATCTCATATCTATCTATCTATCTATCTATCTATCTCATATCTATCTATCTATCTATCTCATATCTATCTATCTATCTATCTATCTATCTCATATCTATCTATCTATCTATTTATCTATCTCATATCTATCTCCTATCTATCTATCTATCTATCTATCTCATATCTATCTATCTCATATCTATCTATCTATCTATCTATCTATCTCTATCTATCTATCTATCTATCTATCTCATATCTATCTATCTCATATCTATCTCATATCTATCTATCTATCTATCTATCTATCTTCTATCTATCTATCTATCTCATATCTATCTATCTATCTATCTATCTCATATCTATCTATCTATCTCATATCTATCTATCTATCTATCTATCTCATATCTATCTATCTATCTATCTATCTCATATCTATCTATCTATCTCATATCTATCTATCTATCTCATATCTATCTATCTATCTATCTCATATATATCTATGTGCCTATTTTATATGAGTCTACCTATCCATTTGTCTATTTATACATCTATCTCATATCTACCTCTCATTATATATCTATCAATTTATCTATCTATTTCATATCTATTTATCTATCTATCTATCTATCTATCTATCTATCTCATATCTATCTCATATCTATCTATCTCATATCTATCTATCTATCTATCTATCTATCTATCTATCTATCTATCTATCCATCCATATATTAAAATTTGTATCTACTTATCTATCTAATCATTTCATATCTCTCTATCTCATATAAGACATATTCGGATGACCCTTTCTATGTTCTCAATGGTCTTTATAAGGTGAACCTTTGGTATATGATATACAAATGTCAATATGACGGATAAATCTCCATCCATAATATCATGCTATAATATCACTGCACAGATACGGTTGTCGGCCTTTTTAGTGATATTTATGGCCGAGTATTAATACATTGCAATAAATGGATCAATAGAAGAGATAAAAGACATAAACCTACTCGGCCCAGCGGCGGCGGGGGGCGGGGGGTGTCACACGTCTGATATTACATACAATAAATTGGCCATTAGATAGGAGCAGGGGCTTTGTCTACTTGTCATAATCCGCTCCTCTATTCACGGTCTAAGTGTTTAATCCCCCTGGGCCTGGCGCTTATTCTCCCTATCACCAGACGATTGTTCCGCACACGGCCTTCGTATATTGCTCGTTTTTCGCTAATAAAGTGTTTTTCTCCTGCTGTTCTGCTTACTTTCTGCCTCTGAATTTTGATATTTTCCAGTTTTCTCTTCCCTCGCACCCCACTGGCTGTTTCTTCACCGCATAAATCATTCAGATATTTCAGATTCAATGTTTCCGATTTTCATATTTAATTTTGGGAGTGTGAAATATTTATCAGCTGCACTTCCCAAAGAACTCTCCGAGACCGAGAACAAACGGCTCATTTGTTATGTCTCAGTGCACACCCAGCCGAACAAGCCTGAGGATGAGCCGAGCAGCCGAGCACCTCTACTCAGGTGGTGCATGAGAAAGAGGGGGAAGACTCAACCGAGGGACCAAGTATAAAGCTAGGAGGCTGAATCATAAGATATTTCTATCCTGCCTGCCTATCTATCTATCTATTTACTGAAAAAGAGAGAGAATACTCAACTGAGGGACCGGGTATAAACCTAGGAGGCTGTATTATAAGATATATCTACTCTGCCTGTCTATCTATCTATCTATCTATCTATCTATCTATCTATCCATCTATCTATCTCATATCTATCTATCTATCTATCTCATATCTATCTATCTATCTATCTCATATCTATCTATCTCATATCTATCTCCTATCTCCTATCTATCTCATATCTATCTATCTATCTCATAACTATCTATCTCATATCTATCTATCATCTATCTATCTCATATCTATTTCCTATCTATCTATCTATCTATCTATCTCCGATCTATCTATCGATCTATCTATCTATCTATCTCATATCTATCATCTATCTATCTCATATCTATCTATCTATCTATCTATCTCATATCTATCTAACTATCTATATATCTATCTCATATCTATCTAACTATCTATCTATCTATCTCATAACTTTCTATCTCCTATCTATCATCTATCTATCTCATATCTATCTATCTATCTCATATCTATCTATCTATCTCATATCTATCTATCTCCTATCTATCTATCTTATATCTATCTCATAACTATCTATCTATCTCATATCTATCTATCTCATATCTATCTGTCTATCTCATATCTATCTATCTATCTATCTCATATCTATCTATCTATCTATCTATCTATCTCATATCTATCTATCTCATAACTATCTATCTCATATCTATCTATCTTTGTATCTATCTCATATCTATCTATCTATCTATCTATCTCATATCTATCTATCTCTTCTATCTATCTATCTCATATCTATCTCATATCTATCTATCTATCTCATATCTATCTCATATCTATCTATCTTTGTATCTATCTCATATCTATCTATCTATCTATCTATCTATCTATCTATCTATCTATCTATCTATCCAAAAGCCCATATCATGAAAGTATTCAATGCACTGCATCTGCTGGACCCATTACGTGAACAGACAGGATGATGGGAGTTTACAGGTGACTGAATGGAATGAATCTTTCTGCGGAGAGATAAGATATTCACTGCGCCCCCCATAGTGTCCCTCCGTGCCAGGGTATGGCAGCACGGTATATTGGGCCTGCCTGGGAGCCGCGATATCCCTGCTACTATCATCCATGACATGACTCTTCTGTTTGCTATAATATGTGATTGGCATGAGCGGTAATACCAGTCCTGTAAATGGCGAGCAGGTGCAGAATCTGCAGGTGCTGGGCGCTTCATTGTAGCCCTTAATAGTTATTTGCTAATATTGCAACGTCTTGGCAGATCTACCTGCAGTTCTCCACACTCTTCACTTCGCCACCTCCTGCAAGAGCCTTGAGGACACTTAAAGAGACAAAATGCACATTTTCTTTTGTGTTTAGAACCAAAATAATGTCATTGCCAACTACATAAAACAAGACAAAGACATTGTGAAATAAAGCTACGGCCTTGAGCTTTGGCAAAGAACCAATGAACGTTCTTTAAATTTCTAGTGTTTCAGTGATACAATATTTCTTTTTAATTCTTTGTTATTTTCCATTTTATGTTTTGTTTAAAAGCTTTGCGGTGCCCTTGATACACGCAGAAGAAAGGAGACACAGCTCAGGGTCGGCCACTTAGAGGATCAGCCTCGTAGACCTCCATATGTAGCACACAAAGTCTGCTGTAAAGCTTTTCTGCATAATAACAGACATGTAAAGTCCACAAAGCTGTGAAGTGACCACTGAAGACCTCCCTCATTACTGTTTATCACAGCTAAGCACTAGGATGGATCCTTGCTGACCACTGCAAGCTATCACTGCTGACAATAAGTAGGCAATCCATTGCACACAGATATGCTTGGGGGGTGCTTGGAGTAGGCCCCCTAACCAAATCCAGACATGTAAGAAATCTCAACACTCTCCAAAATTCATTACAAGTTTGTTTATTAAAAATATTTTTGGTCTTCAGTCCTTCATCAGACCATCAGATTGTGAGATTCTTCTCAATTCTTGCTAACAGTGATATAGTTTAAGGAATACTGTCTGACTCTAGTAAATAAAGGTCAATGGTGATGATTTTAAGTAGTCAAAGGTGGTCAACTATGGTCAACAGAGGTCACTCCTCATGAGCACAGACTAACACTAGTGAAGCCTAGTCAACAATGGTCTACAATATATTTCAGTGAAATTGAGGTTGACAGAGAATATCTATAAGGAACATTACTCAACCCCAGTGACTATTTGATTCTTTCTATGGTGTCAAGCCTTGTTGACAGATTGTATTGACCAGAAACAGCCACCATTCAAAAACAGTCGCTAGGGTTGAACACTGTTCCTAACAGTAAATACAGCCAACCACTATTTCACTAGAATTCATCACTGTTGTCCAATATTGACTAAACTTCACAACTTTTAGTCTCTGCTGATGAGTATTGGCCTCTGTTGACCATAGTTGACCACTGTTGACTGCTGAAAATGGTCTCCATTGACCTTTGTTCACTAGAGTTGAACAGTATTCATTAAAAGGAATCACAATTGGCAAAAGTTGAGACTACTCGACCAATAGCTGACTAGGAAGGATCACTATTGTCTTTAAACATTGTTTGTTACAGTTGACAACTGTCAGTCACTATTTTACTAGAATTCATCAGTGTTGACCATGGTTGATCACTTTTTGACTTGTTCATTGCTGACTTTTGTGCCAGACAGAATCCATTACGATCACTGCTGATGAGGGTTGACCACTGTTTGACTTGTAGAAATTAGTACTGACAATTGGTCACTAGGATTGTAATTGTATTTTATAAGTAATCACCATTGACTAATTCAAAAAATTCTTCGCACTGTTGCCACTGGTTAACAAATGTTGATAATAACCGACCTACTTCACTAGAATTATTACAATTAACCTTTGTTGACTAGGGTTGAACAGTGTTCATTACAGTTTATCGATGTTGACAAGCGTTAATTACATCTGACCCCAGTTAAGTAATATTTTGATAAAAATTACCATTGTAAATCCGACATCACAATAGTTAAACACTGTTGACACAAGCTGATCTAATTTGACCATAGCTGACCACGATATGACTGAAACTTTCACCATTGACCTTTGGTAACTAGATCTGAGCAGTATTTTTACAATTAATCGCTTTCCAACCAGATTTTATCACCATCAACTTTTGTTGACTAGGTGTAAGGGTCTTGCCAAACGAAGCAATACCCTGACACTACTGCAGGGGACTGGGAGGAAGGACAGAGACAAGTGAGCCCTAATCTCACCCCAACCACTGTCCCTTCCTATTGCCACAGTTACCCTAAATGGTAAAAGGACAACCTGAAGACAAGCCCTATATTGAGTAAGTGACACAGAGAACAGGACAAGACAAAAACAACACAGAAGCAGAGTGAGCAAGCCAAGGGGTCAGTAACAAACGAGCAAAGCAGTACAAAGTCAAAATCCAAAAGAATAGTCAAAAGGCAAGCCAAAGGGTCAGAGAATCAAGTAACAAGGTAGCAAGGAATATAATAAAGAGAGCAGGCAAAACACTAAGTGCAATAACCGGCAACTTGCTGAGAAATGACATCCTGTATATAGAAAGTCTGGGCCCAGCCACAGATCTGATAGGTACACAGGCTGTCAATCACACAGGCCAGGAAGAGATTAACTCTATGCAGTCCAGAGAGAAATGTTCCTAATTACACGGGTGTGGCTTTACACAGCAAGGGAACTAGGACCATGTTCAGACTGAGCATCAAGAAACTTAAACAAAGAACCAAACTGAAGACGCCTCCTTCGCCACAGCGTGCGAGCGGAGGGCGGCGCCGAGACCCGAAACGGCAGAGACGTTACAGTACCCCCCCCCCTTTACGAGGGGCCACCGGACCCTCACCAGATAAACCAGTTTTAGTAGGACCCAGTATTTTCTCTGCCTTCAATTCAGGGTCTTTTTGCACAACCACAGACACTGGTAGGCCAGGCAAACATTTTTTATTCACCTGGCATTTCCCACCTTTTGCAGCCGAGATAGTCTCCTCAGTAACACAATTTAAGGTGTGCAAAACAATACAGTGGGATGAGCACTGATCTCCCCATTTTACCAACTCCCTTTTACCCCAATCAAAAATAGGGTTATGGAGGTTCAACCAGGGGAGCCCCAAAATAATATCGGAAGACAGATGCTCCATAACAAAAAAGCTCATGACCTCTGAATGAGCAGAACCAACTTGCAACGTTATTAAGGGGGTCTTGAATCGGACCTTACCCCTGGCCAGTGGGGCAAAATCCGCTCCAGTAAGCGCCAGAGGAGTGTCAAGTGGCAAAAGCTCAATGCCTAAAGCTGAGACAAATGAGAATGTGACAAAGTTTGCCGCAGACCCAGAGTCAACTAAGGCCTGGCCAGAAACAGATCTGTCCCCAGAGGACAGAGACACAGATAACAACATCTTATTGTTACTACTGGCAAATACCTGGTTGCCTGAGTGGTTCTTCCGACTACCACTCAGGCACTGAAGCTTTTCCCCTGGTGTGCGGGGTCTGATGGAGCAGTCACGGATGAAATGACCGGAAGTACCACAGTACAGGCAGAGGTTGTTCCTGAGATGATGCTCTCGTCGCGTCTTGGCATCCATAATTCCCAGTTGCATAGGTTCCTCACCAGGAGTCATGGGAGAAATAACAGGTTTCTCAGGAGAGAGTGAGGGAGAGACAGAAAACTTGAAATAAGCAGAACCTATTCTCTCTTTAACATTTTCCTGGATCCTACGGTCAATACGGACAGCCAAAGTCATGGCCTGCTCAAGAGTGAGAGGATCTGGGTGACCAACCCAGAGCTCCTTAACAAGGTCACACAGGCCTTGTTTAAAGTGGGCCTTTAGAGCTGACTCACACCAACCTGCAGTCACGCTGCACTTGCGGAATTCTGCGCAATATTCCTCAGCAGAGCGTTTGCCCTGCCGCATAGTGAGGAGTTGCGATTTCGCAAGACCAATGTGGTCTGGCTCAGCATATATAGACCCCAAAGACAAAAAAAATTTTTCAAAGTCAGTCCACTCCTCAGCCCCTGGAGGGAGTTTAAGGGCCCAAGCTTGTGGATCCCCCTGTAGGAGGGATATAACTACTCCCACCATTTGGGCCTGGGATGCATGTGGATTAATCCGGAAATACAAGCGACAGGATTCCCGTAAAGTCTCAAACCTTTCACAATCCCCTGAAAAACTGTCGTGGAGTAGCATCTTAACTCTAAAAGGGGCAGAAACAACTGGAGATGCTGCAGCAGCATCAGTAAGGGTCTGCACCTGTTTAGCAAGCTCATTTACCAGGACTGCCAAACCTTCCAACTTGGCTGCAAGGCCCTAAATAGGATCCATGCTGACCCTATGGGAAGCAATGGCAGAATGTATGGCCGGTTATTATGCAAGGGTCTTGCCAAACGAAGCAATACCCTGACACTACTGCAGCGGTCTGGGAGGAAGGACAGAGACAAGTGAGCCCTAATCTCACCCCAGCCACTGTCCCTTCCTATTGCCACAGTTACCCTAAACGGTAAAAGGACAACCTGAAGACAAGCCCTATACTGAGTAAGTGACACAGAGAACAGGACAAGACAAAAACAACACAGAAGCAGAGTGAGCAAGCCAAGGGGTCAGTAACAAACGAGCAAAGCAGTACAAAGTCAAAATCCAAAAGAATAGTCAAAAGGCAAGCCAAAGGGTCAGAGAATCAAGTAACAAGGTAGCAAGGAATATAATAAAGAGAGCAGGCAAAACACTAAGTGCAATAACCGGCAACTTGCTGAGAAATGACATCCTGTATATAGAAAGTCTGGGCCCAGCCACAGATCTGATAGGTACACAGGCTGTCAATCGCACAGGCCAGGAAGAGATTAACTCTATGCAGTCCAGAGAGAAATGTTCCTAATTACACGGGTGTGGCTTTACACAGCAAGGGAACTAGGACCATGTTCAGACTGAGCATCAAGAAACTTAAACAAAGAACCAAACTGAAGACGCCTCCTTCGCCACAGCGTGCGAGCGGAGGGCGGCGCCGAGACCCGAAACGGCAGAGACGTTACACTAGGATTAAACAATATTCATTACAAATAATTACTGTTGATGAAGAGTGACCACTGTTGGACAAAGTTGACTACTATTTCTCGTGGAATTATCACTGTTAACAATTGGTCATTAGGATGCAATTTAAGGGCTGACAAGCATTGAAATAGCTGACCACTAACTTTTACAATTAACATTTATTGACTGAGAACGAAGAGTATTATTTACAGTAAATCGCTCTTCACGAGGTCTGACCACAGTTGACCAAATTCAACTGCTATTTTTCTGCATGAGAACATTATTGAAGATCATTCAGTAGGCTTCCCAACGGTTAGCCAAGGTTGACAACAGTTGACCACTATTTGCCCTAAAATGACCACTGTAGACATTTGTTGACTAGAATTGAAAAGTATTCTTTACAGTTAACCACACTTGACAAGGTTGATCACTGCTGACAAAGAACAACCACTGTTGACTATTGACACTGTTCTTTAAACTTAGTGATGCTGACTAGACTTCCCAACTGCTAGTCAATGTTGACCTCTATATAATCAGAATTTTGACTATTTTCGCATCTTTGACTATTGGTAAGTATGAACAGTAATCAATACAATCATTGCTGATAGGTCAGGGTGGACCAATATTGACCATAGTTTATTATTGATCATAGTTGACCACTGTTGAACATTGTTGACCACAGTTGACCACATTGACCATAGTTGACCATTATTGACCACTACTGTCCAAAGTTGACTATAATTGATGACTGTTAACCATATGTGATCACTATTTGAATGAGGGCTGTATTGGGAGGTCAATCATTGGAGATCTGGTCAATGGGTTAGAGACCACCCAATGGGTTGTAGTTCACTTTCTCTTACGCTAAGGTAAAGTCACCCAGCCTCCAAACAAACCAAGAATGACTTAAGGAATATGTTGTAAGTAATGACCTTAACCCACTTGGTCACCTATTTGTCTTGTAAGGAGTAAGAGTCAGATCTGAAACTTTGCTACCACAACTCTTGTATGAAGACTGATATAATGTAGTCACAGACTGGGTATGTTACTAAATGATGATTTACTGACAGAACATCAAAGAATAAATCCTGCAGAGCGGAGTATCATATCTGTCAGCAGAATTACTCCTGGACTGGAAAAACTTGGCTCTTGACTGCTGCCATATTATTTCTACCAAACAATGCCCATATGCTGAGAGTAGTAGTTCTATCACAGTTGGTGATCCTTATACTGACACATCTTGATCTACACATTGATACAATGAACCCTGAATATTTCACTCTCCCTTGAAGTGTTACATATCATATACAATGTTCTACTTGGCGTGATAAATTGATGTTGGAGCCGCTCATGGTGCCGAAGTCTGTTAATTATGTGTTTAATTTCTTGGAAAGATAAGCAATTCTGTGCAATGTTAAAGCAATCTGCCTACAACCTGCAAGGCAAGCAAATCTCACACAAGACAAGCGACTCCTGCGAGATAAACTGTCTGTAGTGCCAGGTTGTTCTGTTACAGCGGGTCTGTATAAATCATGAGTCAAATAGTCAGACAATGAGTGCCCTGTGTGTACAGCTGGTGTAAGTCATATATCAACCTGTATATAGTCATATGGACCGTGCTGGTATAACCTGGGTATCTCCTGTATATAATTATATCTGTACAGCTGGTGTAAGTCATATATCAACCTGTATATAATGATATGGACCGTGCTGGTATAACCTGGGTATCTCCTGTATATAATATATATGTACAGCCGGGATAACCTAGGTATCTCCTGTATATAATTATATATGTACAGCCGGTATAACCTGGGTATCTCCTGTATATAATTATATATGTACAGCCGGTATAACCTGGGTATCTCCTGTATATAATATATATGTACAGCTGGTATAACCTGGGTATCTCCTGTATATAATATATATGTACAGCCGGGATAACCTAGGTATCTCCTGTATATAATTATATATGTACAGCCGGTATAACCTGGGTATCTCCTGTATATAATTATATATGTACAGCCGGGATAACCTAGGTATCTCCTGTATATAATTATATATGTACAGCCGGTATAACCTGGGTATCTCCTGTATATAATTATATATGTACAGCCGGTATAACCTGGGTATCTCCTGTATATAATATATATGTACAGCTGGTATAACCTGGGTATCTCCTGTATATATAATATATATGTACAGCTGGGATAACCTAGGTATCTCCTGTATATAATTATATATGTACAGCCGGTATAACCTGGGTATCTCCTGTATATAATTATATATGTACAGCCGGTATAACCTGGGGATCTCCTGTATATAATTATATATGTACAGCTGGTATAACCTGGGTATCTCCTGTATATAATATATATGTACAGCTGGGATAACCTAGGTATCTCCTGTATATAATTATATATGTACAGCCGGTATAACCTGGGTATCTCCTGTATATAATTATATATGTACAGCCGGGATAACCTAGGTATCTCCTGTATATAATTCTATATGTACAGCCGGGTATAGGTATTATATATGTACAGCTGGTATAACCTGGGTATCTCCTGTATATAATTATATATGTACAGCTACCCGTATATAAACCTGACGCCAGCGGTATCTCCTGTATATAATTCTATATGTACAGCTGGAAACCCGGTTTTTATAACCTGGGTATCTCCTGTATATAATTATATATGTACAGCTGGAGTATAACCTGGGTATCTCCTGTATATATTATATATGACAGCGGTATACCTGGTATCCCTGTATATAATATATATGTACGCAGCGGTATAACCTGGGGGTATCTCCTGTATATAATTATATATGTACAGCTGGTATAACCTGGGTATACACTGTATATAATTATATATGTACAGCTGGTATAACCTGGGTATCTCCTGTATATAATTATATATGTACAGCCGGTATAACCTGGGTATCTCCTGTATACTAATATCTCTGTACATATTCTATATAACCTGGGTATCTCCTGTATATAATTATATATGTACAGCTGGTATAACCTGGGTATCTCCTGTATATAATTATATATGTACAGCTGGTTACCTAACCCTGATATATTGGGTATCTCCTGTATATAATTATATATGTACAGCCTGGTATAACCTGGGTATCTCCTGTATATAATTATATATGTACAGCCGGTATAACCTGAGTATCTCCTGTATATAATTCTATATGTACAGCCGGTATAAACTGGGTATCTCCTGTATATAATTATATATGTACAGCTGGTATAACCTGGATATCTCCTGTATATAATTCTATTTGTACAGCTGGTATAACCTGGGAATCTCCTGTATATACTATATATGTACAGCCGGTATAACCTAGGTATCTCCTGTATATAATTATATATGTACAGCTGGTATAACCTGGGTATCTCCTGTATATAATTATATATGTACAGCTGGTATAACCTGGGTATCTCCTGTATATAATTATATATGTACAGCCGGTATAACCTGGGTATCTCCTGTATATAATTATATATGTACAGCCGGTATAACCTAGGTATCTCCTGTATATAATTATATATGTACAGCTGGTATAACCTGGGTATCTCCTGTATATAATTATATATGTACAGCCGGTATAACCTAGGTATCTCATGTATATAATTATATATGTACAGCTGGTATAACCTGGGTATCTCCTGTATATAATTATATATGTACAGCTGGTATAACCTGGGTATCTCCTGTATATAATTATATATGTACAGCCGGTATAACCTAGGTATCTCATGTATATAATTATATATGTACAGCTGGTATAACCTGGGTATCTCCTGTATATAATTCTATATGTACAGCTGGTATAAGCTATACATCTTCTTGTATATAGTGATATTATGACTCTGCTGGTATAACCTGGGTATTATCTAAGGTTGTTTACTATCCTCATAGGCCCCTCTAGTCTAGTTATCCTTTGCCTGGTGTTAGTGCCCGTTCAGTAATGATCCTGTGTTCCTGCCTGTTATTAGGATACATGGCATAGTAATGGAGTGACCGGCTATGATGCTGTTCTCTTGGCCACAGGCTCGGCTGTAATGGACCATTGTATAGATCATTCGCGCTCTACAGATGTGAATCTCTGTTCATTTATCTCTAAAGGTTTTATCGAGATGGTAAAAAGCTCGCGTTGTGTTTGACTGCTGGCGTTATTTAATGGAACGCTGTCCCCGTTTGGCTCGTTGCATAGAGAAACTAATCTATTCTATTCTTCAGATGCATTTAGCAGCTGAAGCCGAGCAATTTTATTTAAAGACCTGTCAAAAATTTTGTCCAATCGGAACCTGGAGCTAGAGGAGAAATTGGCTGTGTGATTTGTCTATCTGCAATCTGTTCAGCTGCTGTTTTTTGGCGACACTTGATTAATCATCATGGGAATGGAAGATGTAATATCGATCTCCAGAATTAACTGCATTTAACCGCCTCTTTATCAGGCATGCTGAACACTTTATTGGCCAGATGGGTGGTCATGCCTGAAACGGCAAACAGGAATCCTTGCAGAGATGTAATGGATGGCCCCGGCGTTCTGCTCGGGTAATGGACTGGCACAGTCAGGAGATTCTGTGCAAAATAAAGTAATAATAATGGAAAACATTAAACGCCACCATAAAAGCAGCGCCCAGATACATCATAATATCACACGTCGCTTCTAGTTCACACAGCTGAAGGCATATTTAATAGTTTGACATATGAAACCTCAGGAAATAGCAGCGCAGAGTATTTCAGGAAGTGATTGTGTATGAGACAGGGAACTGAACATGTATGATAATATTACTAAGGACCACGCGGGACAAGGGACAGTCAGCTTTATAGCAGCCCCATGTCTACTCTGCCCTAGTGTGCCTATATTCAGTTATATCATACGGATGTCATAGAAGGTGACAGGTCACACCCCCTTAGGATGGTTTAGGGACAAATGCTGAATTTTTGCAAGGGAGTTTTGGATTGGTAAGTAAGGTAGTAGTATACAGATAAAATATACAGTGCCCAGATAAATAATATATTGTACTATACAGAACCCAGATAAATGATATCATACAGCGCCCAAAACCATTGTACCATACAGTGCCCAGATAAATAATATCATAAAGTGCCAAGATAAATGCTATAATATAGTGTCCAGATAAATAATATCATACAGTGCCCAGAACCATAGTACCATACAGTGCCCAGATAAATAATATCATATAGTGCTCAGATAAATAATGCCATATAGTGCCCAGATAAATAATATCATATAGTGCCCAGATAAATGATATCATACAGTGCCCAGATAAATAGTGCCATATAGTGCCCAGATAAATAATATCATACAGTGCCCAGATAAAACATATCATACAGTGCCCAGATAAATAATATCATACAGTGCCTAGATAAATAGTACCATACAGTGCCCAGAACCATAGTACCATACAGTGCCCAGATAAATAATATCATATAGTGCTCAGATAAATAATGCCATATAGTGCCCAGATAAATAATATCATACAGTGCCCAGATAAATGATATCATACAGTGCCCAGATAAATAGTGCCATATAGTGCCCAGATAAATAATATCATGCAGTGCCCAGATAAATGATATCATACAGTGCCCAGATAAATAATATCATACAGTGCCCAGATAAATAGTGCCATGTAGTGCCCAGATAAATAGTGGCATAAAGTGCCCAGATAAATAATATCATGCAGTGCCCAGATAAATAATATCATACAGCACCAAGAACCATTGTACCATACAGTGCCCAGATAAATAATATCATACAGTGCTCAGATAAATGATATCATACAGTGCCCAGATAAATAATATCATTATTTAGTGCCCAGATAAATAGTGCCATATAGTGCCCAGATAAATAATATCATACAGTGCTCAGATAAATAATATCATACAGTGCCTAGATAAATAATATCATACAGTGTCCAGATAAATAATATCATACAATGCCTAGATAAATAATATCATACAGTGCCTACATAAATAATAGCACATAGTGCCCAGATAAATAATATCATACACTGCCCAGAACCATTGTACCATACAGTGCCCAGATAAAACATATCATACAGTGCCCAGATAAATAATATCATACAGTGCCTAGATAAATAGTGCCATGTAGTGCCCAGATAAATAGTGGCATAAAGTGCCCAGATAAATAATATCATTATATACCCAGAAAATCCGATGCCCAGATAAATAGTGTCATACAGTGCCCAGATAAATAATATCATACAGTGCCTAGATAAATAATATCATACAGTGTCCAGATAAATAATATCATACAATGCCTAGATAAATAATATCAACAGTCCCCAATAAATAATAAAATACAACCCTAGATAAATAATATCATACAATGCCTAGATAAATAATATCATACAGTGCCTACATAAATAATAGCACATAGTGCCCAGATAAATAATATCATACACTGCCCAGAACCATTGTACCATACAGTGCCCAGATAAAACATATCATACAGTGCCCAGATAAATAATATCATACAGTGCCTAGATAAATAGTGCCATAAAGTGCCCAGATAAATAATATCATACACTGCCCAGAACTATTGTACCATACACTGCCCAGATAAATATAATACATTGTTCAGAACCATTGTACCATACAGTGCCCAGATAAATAATATAATACATTGCCCAGAACCATTGTACCATACAGTGCCCAGATAAAGAATATCACACAGTGCTCAGATAAATAATATCATACAGTGCCCAGATAAATAATATCATACAGTGCCCAGATAAATAATATCATGAAATGCCCAGATAAATGATATCATACAGTGCCCAGATAAATAATATCATACAGCACCCAGAACCATTGTACCATACAGTGCCCAGATAAATAATATCACACAGTGCTCAGATAAATAATATCATGCAGTGCCCAGATAAATAGTGCCATATAGTGCCCAGATAAATAATATCATACAGTGCCTAGATAAATAATATCATACAGTGTCTACATAAATAATAGCACATAGTGCCCAGATAAATAATATCATACACTGCCCAGAACCATTGTACCATACAGTGCCCAGATAAAACATATCATACAGTACCCAGATAAATAATATCATACAGTGCCTAGATAAATAGTGCCATAAAGTGCCCAGATAAATAATATCATACACTACCCAGAACTATTGCACCATACACTGCCCAGATAAATATAATACATTGTTCAGAACCATTGTACCATACAGTGCCCAGATAAATAATATAATACATTGCCCAGAACCATTGTACCATACAGTGCCCAGATAAATAATATCACACAGTGCTCAGATAAATAATATCATACAGTGCCCAGATAAATAATATCATACAGTGCCCAGATAAATAATATCATGAAGTGCCCAGATAAATGATATCATACAGTGCCCAGATAAATAATATCATACAGCACCCAGAACCATTGTACCATACAGTGCCCAGATAAATAATATCATACAGTGCCCAGATAAATAATATCATGCAGTGCCCAGATAAATAATATCATGTAGTGCCCAGATAAATGATATCATACAGTGCCCGGATAAATAATATCATATAGTGCCCAGATAAATAGTGCCATATAGTGCCCAGATAAATAGTGTCATTAAGTGCCCAGATAAATAATATCATGCAGTGCCCAGATAAATAATATCATACAGCAACCAGAACCATTGTACCATACAGTGCCCAGATAAATAATATCATACAATGCCTAGATAAATAATATCATACAGTGCCTACATAAATAATAGGACATAGTGCCCAGATAAATAATATCATACACTGCCCAGAACCATTGTACCATACAGTGCCCAGATAAAACATATCATACAGTGCCCAGATAAATAATATCATACAGTGCCTAGATAAATAGTGCCATAAAGTGCCCAGATAAATAATATCATACACTGCCCAGAACTATTGTACCATACACTGCCCAGATAAATATAATACATTGTTCAGAACCATTGTACCATACAGTGCCCAGTTAAATAATATAATACATTGCCCAGAACCATTGTACCATACAGTGTCCAGATAAATAATATAATACATTGCCCAGAACCATTGTACCATACAGTGCCCAGATAAATAATATAATACATTGCCCAGAACCATTGTACCATACAGTGCCCAGATAAATAATATAATACATTGCCCAGAACCATTGTACCATACAGTGCCCAGATAATACTGACAGTTAGTGTTGCTATAGTGCCAGAGTTCCCAGATATACTGTATATCGTTATATACGGAGCCCAAATAAATGGATAAGTGTAATGTCCTAATAAATAGTGGCCTATTGTGATGGATACAATACCAACATCCATACCCTGTGTAGTGGCCATTCTGAGCTTCCTTTCCCTTTAATGAGAGCTGAGCTGCAATAATCATGAATGCCCACTGTATAGTGCTAGCACTATTTGCTGCTGAGATCATCTGACTGGTGGGAGTGCCGGGTATCAGATCCCCACCGATCGAAAACTGATGACTGATCTTAAATAAAGGTCACCAATATCAAATACCCAGAAAGCCCTTAAACTTGAGATTGAGGGCAGGTATGGGATAAATAGTCACAGGCTGTATCCAGATACATAGTCACAGGCTATATCCAGATACATAGTAACAGGCTGTATCCAGATACATAGTCACAGGCTGTATCCAGATACATAGTCACAGGCTATATCCAGATACATAGTGACAGGCTGTATCCAGATGCATAGTGACAGGTTGCATGCAGATACATAGTGCGAGCTGTATCCAGATACATAGTGATAGGTTGTATCTACATACGTAGTAACAGGCTGTATCCAGATACATTGTGACAGGCTGTATCCAGATACATAGTGACAGGTTGTATTTACATACATAGTGACAGGCTTTATCCAGATACATAGTGCCGAGCTGTATCCAGATACATAGTGATAGGTTGTATCTACATATGTAGTAACAGGCTGTATCCAGATACATGGTGCCAAGCTGTAAGAAGATACATAGTGCCAAGCTGTATCCAGATACATAGTGACAGGCTGTATCCAGATACAGAGTAATAGGCTGTATCCAGATACATAGTGACAGGCTGTATCCAGATACATAGTGACAGGTTGTATTTACATACATAGTAACAGGCTGTATCCAGATGCATAGTGACAGGCTGTATCCAGATGCATAGTGACAGGTTGTATCCAGATACATAGTGACAGGCTATATCCAGATACATAGTGATAGGTTGTATCTACATATGTAGTAACAGGCTGTATCCAGATACATGGTGCCAAGCTGTAAGAAGATACATAGTGCCAAGCTGTATCCAGATACATAGTGACAGGCTGTATCCAGATACATAGTGACAGGCTGTATCCAGATGCATAGTGACAGGCTGTATCCAGATGCATAGTGACAGGTTGTATCCAGATACATAGTGACAGGCTATATCCAGATACATAGTGACAGGCTGTATCCAGATACATAGTGACAGGTTGTATTTACATACATAGTAACAGGCTGTATCCAGATGCATAGTGACAGGCTGTATCCAGATACATAGTGACAGGTTGTATCCAGATGCATAGTGACAGGCTGTATCCAGATGCATAGTGACAGGTTGTATCCAGATACATAGTGACAGGCTATATCCAGATACATGGTGCCAAGCTGTAAGAAGATACATGGTGCCAAGCTGTAAGAAGATACATAGTGCCGAGCTGTATCCAGATACATAGTGACACGTTGTATCTAGATACATAGAAGGTCAGTTTCTCTATCAACTATTAATCAGTATTGACTCATTTTCTGCCATCTGTGGGTTACAATCTTCGTGGCCACGTGGCATCAAGACTTTAGAAATCTTCGCCCAGGGCTGTCCAAAAAGCTTCATCTCTGGAGATACTTGCAGGATTAAAGCCCATCTGTTTGAACAAGGCGTCTGACAGCTCTCACTATCCGTGTGAATGATTTATCCTCCTGCAGATTAGCTAAAGGATCCTAATTAGAAAACTTGCAATAATAGGAATGTGAAGATTTGTCCTTATTTTGGCCATTTTGGATTACAGCTGACCAAACAGCGAAAAGGAAAGTGCATACAAACTGAATATCAGGTTCCCACTCATAATCTCATAGATAACAGAGAGCAATAGACTGCATTCAACTGTAGAGCAAATATAAAGAAGATAGACCTCAGTCCAGTGATGTCACCAGTCATTGTTATTAGTGATGGGCACAGAATGCACAACATTTTACATATCTGTTCACACTTACCTTAATTAAGGTTGGATTCACAATAGTAATGGAGTCTCTGCCACTAAATCCACCTAAACTCAGTGAAGAGAAAAGTCTTGCAAGGATGACTTTTCTATCCAAAGGTTTCAGTATAAAATTGGCGGAAACACGGTGGTCACCATTATAGTCTATGGAGTCCATGGGTTTCCGCATGTAACCGCTTTTTAAACGGAGATGGTTTCCATCTTTCAGGTCCCCATGTGGACCCGAAGGACAGAAACCTGAACACTAGTGTGAACCTACCATAAACACTCCAAATTCTTATAAAACCGATGCAATAAATATTGTAACACAAAACCCTTGAAAGGCTGCAATTCACATCACAAAGACATGGAAATTAATGTTGTCTTGAAAAGTAATTTTTAAAAAATATCTGGGCACAACCAGTCAAGAGGAAAGACAATTCAGTAAATTAAGTACATTACTTATCTTGTACTGATCCTATTACATCCTTATTATACTCCAAACCGCCCCCCCTATCCTCCTGTACAATCACCTTTTACCCACATTCATTACTTATCTTGTACTGATCCTGAGTTACATCCTGTATTATACTCCAGAGCTGCGCTCACTATTCTGCTGGTACAGTCACTGTGTACATACATTACATTACTTATCCTGTACTGATCCTGAGTTACATCCTGTATTATACTCCAGAGCTGCACTCACTATTCTGCTGGTGCAGTCACTGTGTACATACATTACATTACTTATCCTGTACTGATCCTGAGTTACATCCTGTATTATACTCCAGAGCTGCGCTCACTATTCTGCTGGTGCAGTCACTGTGTACATACATTACATTACTTATCCTGTATTATACTCCAGAGCTGCACTCACTATTCTGCTGGTACAGTCACTGTGTACATACATTACATTACTTATCCTGTACTGATCCTGAGTTACATCCTGTATTATACTCCAGAGCTGCACTCACTATTCTGCTGGTACAGTCACTGTGTACATACATTACATTACTTATCCTGTACTGATCCTGAGTTACATCCTGTATTATACTCCAGAGCTGCACTCACTATTCTGCTGGTGCAGTCACTGTGTACATACATTGCATTACTTATCCTGTACTGATCCTGAGTTACATCCTGTATTATACTCCAGAGCTGCGCTCACTATTCTGCTGGTACAGTCACTGTGTACATACATTACATTACTTATCTTGTATTATACTCCAGAGCTGCGCTCACTATTCTGCTGGTACAGTCACTGTGTACATACATTACATTACTTATCCTGTACTGATCCTGAGTTACATCCTGTATTATACTCCAGAGCTGCACTCACTATTCTGCTGGTGCAGTCACTGTGTACATACATTACATTACTTATCCTGTACTGATCCTGAGTTACATCCTGTATTATACTCCAGAGCTGCACTCACTATTCTGCTGGTACAGTCACTGTGTACATACATTACATTACTTATCCTGTATTATACTCCAGAGCTGCGCTCACTATTCTGCTGGTACAGTCACTATGTACATACATTACATTACTTATCCTGTATTATACTCCAGAGCTGCACCCACAAATTTGCTGGGTACAGTCACTGTGTATATACATTACATTACTTATCCAGTATTATACGCCAGAGCTGCACTCACTATTCTGCTGGTGCAGTCACTGTGTACATACATTACATTACTTATCCTGTACTGATCCTGAGTTACATCCTGTATTATACTCCAGAGCTGCGCTCACTATTCTGCTGGTACAGTCACTGTGTACAACATACATTACTTATCCTGTACTGATCCTGAGTTACATCCTATATTATACTCCAGAGCTGTGCTCACTATTCTGCTGGTACAGTCACTGTGTACATACATTACATTACTTATCCTGTACTGATCCCTGAGTTACATCCTGTATTATACTCCAGAGCTGCGCTCTCTATTCTGCTGGTACAGTCACTGTGTACATACGTTACATTACTTATCCTGTATTATACTCCAGAGCTGCGCTCACTATTCTGCTGGTACAGTCACTGTGTACATACATTATATTACTTATCCTGTACTGATCCTGAGTTACATCCTGTATTATACTCCAGAGCTGCGCTCACTATTCTGCTGGTGCAGTCACTGTGTACATACATTACATTACTTATCCTGTATTATACTCCAGAGCTGCGCTCACTATTCTGCTGGTACAGTCACTGTGTACATACATTACATTACTTATTCTGTACTGATCCTGAGTTACATCCTGTATTATACTCCAGAGCTGCACTCACTATTCTGCTGGTTGTTATTGGACTATGTTGAGTTCCTGTACACATTTCAGACTATCCTGGCGTTTTGCATATATCACAAGTATCATCATAGACTTGCCCTTTAACACTAATTAGCCATTGTTCATCAGAACCTGATTTGTCACTACAATTACATTTTCTCCAGCACTTTCGCTCCCCGGCAATTATTCGTCCTTGATTCTCCTTGTGCTTCAGATTTCTAATGACCTGAGTAATTTTATTGGCAGCTCAAAGGCAATAGCATTAAATGGACAGGATTAAATGCTGGAAAGACAACACAAGGATACAGCGATCCTATTATTATTATTACCCAGTTTTTAGATAATTTATTACAATAGTTTCCATATTTTTATACCAGTATAATATGATACATTTCACTTTCTATTATAATACTTTATTATACCTTCACTCCAATACTTTTATTTTCCATTTTAAATGTTATTTTATTTTGTATATTTTTTATGTTTATTTTTGCACAATAATTTGTATTTTTTATTTTTATTTTGTTGATGTTATTTAATTGTAGGATTTCTTTCCTTTATTTTTACTTACATTTTGTGCAAACGTTCACAGAAGATAGTGGTCTAGATGGGGGGATAGCAGAGATCATAATGCCCAGCATCTCCACAAATAAGTTTGTCCGTGGGATACATTTGGATTAAAATAATCCGATCCCGCAGAATCAATCGGGCCTCTGAGCAGGCTGGGCGCTCTGTATTATCTTCAATCACTCATCAGCAGCTAATGTGTGCAATTAGATCCCAGAGAGAGGAAACCTATCTATCGCCTGGATCAGAGGATTATTCCCTTCCTGAAATCACTTTTGTAATAAAAGCAGCAGGAGAAAGGCAGAAGCTCCGTCTATTGAGGAGAAACATCAGGACGTTAATTCTGCTTTGTTCTCGGGTTGCGGGGAGATGGTGTTACTCACAGTCGACCAAACTTTTTGAAATCACCTTCACGGCTCTTTGTAAACACCTGCAGTCAGACTGCTTTATAGTGTCTGAATCCTACAAACAAGGGAACATGCTGGCATGGAGGGATACAAAGTGGCTGCAATGTTCACATTGGTGAGATACAATGTAGCGCTGGAGAAGATCCATACATTATCCACTGGGTGAAATCATTTTCCATGTTTATGGTTCATATATGAAGTTTTGGATCCACTGTTTGCCGAACATGGAAATATCAAGTCATTCAATGAGGAGATCCAGGTAGTAGATGTTTCTGTTGCGATTCTAGACTCTTTGGTTACCACCACTTTGCTTGGTCTACCAAGAGTTTCAGTCATACTCAATAACATTGTAAAAATTCACCATCTCGGCTTTCCAGGTGACCAATGTTCTGTCCTCTACCACTGCTCTACTGCACCACAATGCTCTACTGCTGGGTTGTCCACATGCCATGGCTCCTGGGTTCAAAAAGGACCAATGTGCGGAGCCAGCTAATTCATGAGAGCCTTAAGCATCCTTCACACAATACTCGGGGCCTGAGCACTAAGGTCCTTTAGGTTCTAGGCTGCTTTAGTGTGTGGCTGCTCCTGCTCTTTACAATTCCTGACCTTGTTCTCTTGTCAACTACCTGCACTGACTTCTACAGGATCCGCGCCTATGACTGATCTCTGACGGCCTAAACTGTTCCTCCATCATAGTTCCTGCCTCTGCCTCTACCTCAGTTTGGGAACTCCGACTTTTCTGTGTGCCAACCAATGCTGACAAAGACTACTCCAAGGTGGCAACAAGGTGGAAATTTCCTGTCAAAAAATCCATAACCTTCTGCAATGGTTTGCGCTGGAGATCTCACAGTCCTTTGAACTCCACTCCTTGGTTTCGTCAATTCCATTAGTGACATCTGGTTCTTGATCACCCATCTTGCTAATCAACTATCCAGTTCACCACATGCCAAAGCATTACCTTTAGGGGATCCTGGTGAAAGACCATGCCTTAATAGTAGACTTCTCCATTGTCACCACTTGACTTGGTCTTCCAAGACCTTTGGATCATGCCCGACCAAACCTTGTACTAGATTTACGTGGTCTGCCAAATATAATCTTCAAGAAACCCCCTAACCATTCAGATTTGAAATACACTAAAACCTTTCCTCATCATAAACTTCTCGAGGATCACCAGCCCAGATGGTCTACAAGTTGGGTCATGGCCAATGTCCTTATGTGATCCAACTACCTGATCTACCACATGCCATATCCTAGCGTCAATTAAAGAGCAACCCATTATTTTGAGGGGATCCTGATGAAAAACAACCCTGCCTTATTGACTCCTGTCTTACCGTCACCTGACCTGATTCTCCAATTCCTCACTCCTTTCACCACCTCTCTTGAACTTGCTCTCTCGACACCTCAACAAATTTATTAGAGTGGACAAAACCAAGACTTCTTATCTACTCAATGTAAATCCACAGCTGCCCACCTTGGACATCTTCTGCACCAGCCATATCCAAGCCAACATAAAAAGATGACATTTTCAAAAAGTTAGCAGCTTGACACCTGAAGAAGAAGTCATTGTTTTTTGTCCGCGAAGTGAATGTTATAAATCTCTCCTAAATGTAAGAATCCCTGGTCCACATTGTAGTAAATGATTAACTAATATAATATGCTTGGCACTCGTTCACATTACCGCGTAAATAGGACTCCACGTTTCAAAAACACTTCAGTCACATTTGACGGCTGCCGATGCCAGGCAAATGTCCAGTTGTCTCTGGATGATATTTCCACTTGGCAATGTACTATGGCAGCACCCACTCACGTTAATATATGTAAATATTCAGAGAAGGCGCCTTCCCCGCGCAGAATACATTCTACTAAACATTTATAGAAACACAATGTGAACATTTTTGAATTTTTAATCGTCATCTGAGTTTAGAACGTTCTTGTGTGGGATCGGGCAGAGAAGAGACATTAAAATCTTGTTATTTTTATTGCAGGACGTGTTTTTGCCAAAAAGAATATAAAGCGAGAGGAGCCTGCGGGAACAGCTTCATATACATGTAACGTGCCGGGTACTTATTAGCCCCGAATATTCAGGAGCGCTTAGTTCCATCAAATGTTTATTGGAAGATTTACTAAAAAATTAGTTTCATGTGTATAATCTAATCTGAGATACTTCTTGTTTGTGTCGTTCTCTCGGGTGAGGCTGATATTCTGTTTGGCCATTTCTGGATCACATGTAGTAGATTCCGGCACCATGCAATGCCCACAGGGGCTGCCACCCAACTCTCCACATGTA